>MJUT01017989.1:166396-256955 GCA_002080005.1 Gigantidas platifrons | reverse complement strand
CATGTATTATGAAATGAACACTTAAACAGTAATTGTCAACAATTCCACCAATATAAAAAAACCGAACAAGTCCCCCAAACCACTGACCACATGACAATACCATGATATATGGCTCTGGATACCAGTGCACGCGCAAAATGTGTTGTATGTGTCAAAGTTTAACTTAATGTAAAACAGCTTTTGACACTATGTGGCTTAAATAGGCCATCCACACCTGTTACATGAAGTTATCTGTCGCGTATAATGACAACACTTAAAAATATATCATAGCAAAAACGTTAGTTTGTCTACCCTGAACATATAAGTGACGTTGTTTAATCTATAAAAGTTAAACATATGGAATATCAAAATCATATTGTACTTGTTCGAGGAGCTATAGTCTGTTATTTATCTTATAATCTAAAACATTACATGATGCATACTGAGCTTAGAGGTTATTTAAAATGAGGTTAAGATGTTGACTTAATAAATTTTTATATAATGTAAGTAAAATACCAATACAAATATATAACATACATGTACTTTACCGAGAAATATATAGTTTATTTATACAAGATTTAGTAACATGTAAAAAGGTAGGACCTGGTGATGTTTCGTTAGTTGTTTCGGAGCTAGTTTCATCTTTACCGAAACTGTGCACAAATAGTGCTTATCCTGTCAAAACAACTGTAAGATGTCTGAATGAGTAGAAGCAATCGTCATTCTAATCGTTGTCAAAGTTACTCTCCAACATGTCGGTGCTTATACTGTTACCGTTGCGCAACATGAATCAGGTCCCAGAAAAGCTATTTGTTGGTCAGTGACCATATACAACACCAAATGCCCAGTCAATACACTTTGACTGCTCATATTAGAACTTGTGCAAGATTAATTACATTGTGGCATGATACTCCTTTCTCAATACAACTAATATCTTAATAAAGCAAAAATTCACTGGTTTGATATGGGTGTACTTGTTGCAGGGTACTATTATTTATCAAGAATATTGTTTCACACACACACACATACGACACAACACAATAAAGTAAAACATTGAGCAGACCCATAAAAAAACTAGAAAAGAAGTATGCCCCCGCACTTCATAATTATGGACAATGTTGTTTTGCTAGGAGTGATTTTTTTAAAAACTGAAGTGTGTCTGTAAGATACACATGATGCCCCCGCCTGACCATAAGCAATTGTAAACAAGTCAAAAACTGTAGTAGGAGCCATACAAACCATGCTTCCATTATGTAGCTAGTAAGAAGGAAATGAAGTCCAACTACCTGTTATTTTGAGAATATTTGATGAAAATCAAAATCCTGTGGACATGCACACCTCAATTATGTGTAAAAACATCCTGCAAAATATTAAAGCTGTAGATATAAAGCTGTAGGGGGTGATAGCCGGACAAATCATGTATTTATATCCACACGGACGAAAGGACGGACGGACAAACGGACGAACGAACGAACGGATGGACAAGGGTAAATTATTATGCCCCCGACTCTTCGTCGCGGGGGCATACAAACTGGGATGAACCCAGGTGATCACGAAGGGTGTGTACATGTACGTATTAGACAAATATTACAGTTAAAACCCACTACAGTCCCTTATGTGGGATCCGCATCTGACATGGGGCTTTTATTTATCTATAATGGGTTACATATAAATGCAAATTTAAAAAGTACAAGCATCAGAAACAATATACTTATACATATAAATAAAGCCGCTGTGTCTTTGGAATTATCTTTGCTATATCTCTACAAAATTCATTTTAGATATGGATTATGTTTCAATATGTGTGATAGTGGGGGTTCTGTCTTGGTATACATTGCAGATCAACTTAAGAATCAGCTACATAAGGTCATGGCTTACTGTAATGAAAAAGAAATGTATCATGAAAGGAAAATTTAAACAGTTAGGATGCAAAATTTCACCTGCATTAGCAAATGAGCACACAAACAACTACGTCTCACATCAAATCATTGAACAGAAAAAGATAATGATATATGTCGATGGAAATCCTGGTCTATGTCTGGGACAAGCACAGACAATATAGAGTTGCTAAACAGTTTAATGACATCCCAGCACCCGCTCATGATAATTGATAGACAGAATAATCTGTCTCTTGTGTGTCTATATTTGTCATTATATATTTTCTTTTTATTATTTGGACATTTTCTTTTTCTTTTTGACACACAGAGACAGAAAGCACTACGATATAAAAGTTGTAGAAAGCATACAATTGGTATGCGCTGGAAATTCTAGGATTTCTCGAGTTTTTTTGTAATGTAAACAACTACCGGTCTATTCATGAAGGATAATTCTTCAACTCTAACCGTGCACTGGACCTAAAATATCCCTTGAGACTCCCCTATATCCATTTTATTATATCTTCGTTTATTCACAATATAGAATTAATACCATCCATTTTATAAATATTTCAACCAATCAGATTGACTCTTATATTCTAGTGGTATGCCAGATAACTCGGCCCGCGAATAACTTGGACCGAGTCGACTCGGATCGTAGTAACGTAGTCCAAGGCTATTCGGACCGTATGATAAGACCACTCAGACCGTATTGAGGACATATAATACGGTCCGAGTTGTCTTACATACGGTCCGACTAGTCTTGGACTACAGTCCGACTAGTCCTTTACTACTGTCCGAGTTGACCCGGTCCGAGTTGTTCGCGGACCGAGTTGTCTGGCATACCACTAAGATATAAGAGTCAATCTGATTGGTTGAAATATTTATAAAATGGATGATATTAATTTATATTGTGAATGAATGAATAGATAATAAAATGGATATAGGGAGTCTCAATGGATATTTTAAGCCCAATGCACGGCTAGAGTTGAAGAATTATCCTTCATGAATAGACCGGTAGTTGTTTGCATTACACAAAACTCGAGAAATTCCAGAATTTCCAGCGCATACAAATTGTATGCTTTCTACAACTTTTATATCGTACTGCTTTCTGTCTCTGTGTGTCAAAAAAAAATATAATGACAAATATAGACACACAAGAAACAGATTATTCGGTCTAGATAATTAAATATCCAACGTCAATGCAAATATAAACACAGTAATAAAAATGAAGATATTCACCTTCACCCAAAAAAAACCCACAACACAGTAACTAAAAATGACAACATAGACACAGACAGTACAATAGCAGGGTTAGTTATCCGATTCCATGTCTTACATTAATTTACATTATTACAATATAATACGATTAACTGAGCTGACTATCCGAAACTGTTGAGCTGAACAAGCAGCCATTTGTCTGATGTGGTCATTTTTTTCAATTGTTCTAATAGCAACAGTTGAATACTAGCTTGACATAGCTTTTTTGTTTTCAAATAATATATTGAAACACTGAACATTGATAATTGGTAAGACGAGTTGGAAGATACCAACGGGGTAATCAGAATCCGTATATCGAAGAACAGGCAGGACAATGGCTAAAAGAAAAAGTACACCAGGACAAACATACTCATCAAATAAAGATCGAGTAACATGAACCACACTAAAACCGAGGGTGAACACAGGTGCTCCGAAAGGGTAAGCAGTTCCTGCTCCACTCGTGGCATCCATCGTATCAATCTAGTTACAAATCCGGTGGTAAGCTATGCATGACGAAAGGACCTTGAAGTGTTTGCAAGTGGAATATATCCGTGGTCATTTATAACACAGATATTCCATGCCGGTCAATTTATGTCAATATTTATTTTTATTTCAAATATCAGAGATGTATGCTTAAAGAGAGATAACTTTAATTTACCTGAGTTAATTTAACTGAACTTATTTAACTTATGGGAACATCATATTTTGACAAAATCCGCCGTTTTAAATGTTTAGTGGTGACAAAATAATAGCGTTTCCATCCTTTCCATGATAATATCATTTATTTTGTGTATGCAGATTCTATGTTATATGCTAAGCTTTTCATTCAGACTTTTACAACGTCACCATAGCATGAGTACTAAATCACTAAATCAAGATGTCTTAAAGAATCGTGTTATCTTATCTTTCAAAATGCTTTGCGAGAGATATCAACACATTGTTGAAGATTATTTTGTCAACTGTAATGACAAGTATCTTCATATCCAAAGTATACTATTGTTTTACTATTGTGCGCTACGATGGACTTGAATATTATCTTATATTTTGATGATGCCATCACTTTTCTTTAATAGAACTAAAATTACACATATGACAACGTATTTGTCACGCAGATAAACCATGATGCGTATACTATTCAGGATTGTAGCACCCTAAATAGCTGCAGGTTCAGATGCATGGTATTTAGCGCCATTTTCAACAATATGTCAGTTATATCGTGGAGGTCAGTTTTATTGGTGGTGGAATCAGGAGTACTCGGAGACAACCATCAACCTGTCACCGATCAACTGCATTACATAATGTTGTACTTAGTTCACCACGCCATGAACAACACTCTGTATTATAACGCTGTACGCACGGTTACTAGCGTACGGTAGGGTTAGCATGTTTACTCACATTTGAAAACACGGAATATATATCTCTGAGATGGTAGGATATTCCAGAGCTTGTGGGTCCTATCATGAGTTCCTTGATAGAAGATTGCTTCTAGCAAGGAAGCTACTGAACCAAGAGTTCCTTTTGGTAAAGTTAAAGTGATCACTTCGAAAATTTTACAGTAGCCACCATGATTTGGTTGACCGTTATGGAATATATGTGTCACAAATGACAAGGATATGTTCCACGTTCCGTAAAGACTTTCCGGTCCTTTCCTCATTCACGACTTATTTCCGGGTTTGTAACTATATTAACACGACGGGTGCCACTAGTAGAGCAGGAACTGCCAACTCTTCCGGGGCACCTGAGTTCATCCCCAGCTTTCAGTGGGGTTCGTGTTACTCGATCTTTAGTTTTATATGTATGTTTTGTAGATCTTTGTTTGTCCTTTTGTACTTCTTCTTCGATATACGTATTATGATTGTCCCTTTGGTATCTTCAAATTCTTCTTGCATGTCCCCATGGTTTCACTAAGAAAAGGGAGGATCATGTATTTGGGTATTAGAGATATCGATTTTGCCTCTTTCTACAATTTTGAGGTTTGAGTTTGGAATTGCTCCGACAGCTAAGTCTATTTATTTTCATCTTATTCTAATAAGATTAGACATTGTGGTGATCAGTTGAATTGGTGGAGGATAGTGGATTACCCGAAGATAATGATGATGATATGATTTTTGACGGCGACTTTCCAAAATCGAAGATAAGAACCCTCCTGGTACAAATCACTGAAACAATTTATCACATGATATTTAGTGCACCTTGCTATGAACGGTGTGCGAACTCACTAACTGGCCAGGTAATTGTAAATCCAACAATCATACGATCACGACAACGAGAGATTGCCTCACATTCAACCATTAGCCAACAAAATGTGGTCACCTAGCTGTTGCAAATAATTTACTGCCACTACCAAACTACATCTAGTTCAATTTTGCCCAAATTTAAATAAAGGATACCATAAATACTGACAGGTCTACTTCATACCTTCACCTACACCTCGAAATCGAAATCGAAAGTGATAGTTGGTTAAGAACGAACATTACGACAAAAGAGATTATTTCAATTTTCCCATTGTGAACTTTCCATTTATATGTAGCAACATTCTAGCTGTACCTGCATATGAAGTATATATCTCTCAGATGACACGATATTCCAGAGCTTGTGGTTCCTATCAGTATTTCCTTGATAGACGGTTGCTGCTAACAAGGAATCTACTGAACCAAGGGTTCCTTTTGACAAGTTAAAATCATCACTTCGTCAATTTTAGGTTCGCCACTATGACCTGGTTGACCACTATCAAATATCTCTGTCACAAAAAAGACCACATATATGTTCCACTTGTCGTAAGCACTTCTCGGTCCTTCCTCATTCACGATTTACTACCGGAATTGTAACTAGATTAACACGGGTGCAACTGGTGGAGCTGGAACTGCTTACCCTTCTGGAACACCTGAATTCACCCCCGGTTTTGAGTTGGGTTCGTGTTACTCGATCTTTAGTTGTACATGTATGTTTTCCTGATCGCTGTTTGTCATTTGTAATTTTTCTTTTGGCCATGGTGTTGTCTGTTCTTCTTCCATTCCATATACAGATTGTGATTGCCCCTTTAATATCGTCAAACTCTTCTTAAAATTAAATTGATATTTGTAGCTTTTCATACATTTTAATATAGAACTATATTAATTCTATCTCCAATTTCAAAGTTCATTCACTAGGGTTCATAATTTGTCAGTTACACTTACATATCCAAACTTAGTCAGCTATGGTTTTGAAGCGTGCTAGAGATATGTGAAACTCAAAAGTATAATAGTGTGATAACACAATTAATAATGTTATTAATTCTGTCGAAAGGATGCCCCACACATCCATGAATTGTCCATCATAAGAAATACTAAAGTGCATGTATGGCGACTCATAAATTCATCCTGTGTATTTAACATTTTTGGTATAAATTGATATCTGGAGGGGGCCCACTTCAGTTTTGTTTATATTGATAGTTAAACACAAGACAGGATACTTTAAGATAAAACATGTTATAGTTAAATATATGTGTTATGTCTCATTTTATCTTCATATCTTATTAAATACCTCTCTAACTGACAAACACTGCACTAGAAATAATGATGTCTGTGAGTGAATTTCAAGTTTAACATGACGGTGGAAACGGGGATCATATATGCTGAACCTCCGATCTACCATTACCACACATCCAGGGAGTGAATGGTTTAAAAATCAACGTTTATAAGCAATAATGATGTCGCTAGCCCTTCTACCGAAAGCTTACAGATATACACATAATGTGTCCATGCAGTACAATTCCGCCCATGTATTTTGTTGTGTTATATGACTTATAGTTGCTTAAAGTTTCACCTCATTTTTTAAGTTTGTAGGTCTTTGTGTAAATGTGTCGTTACAGTCTATGATTAATGTTGCCTGAAGGTAATTTTCCGTGAACAAATTCGGGACAACAGGCTTGAGTAATTTCTTTAGACATCCATACAACTAAACCTTTAAGTTTTTGGCAAGATCTGGCATCCATGAGTTGTATATTTGACAGGCAAAATTGTTAGATGTTCAAAGTCAGCGGCCCAAGTCGGAAAATTTTCAGTTTAAAATTAATTTAATCAAACCTTGTAATAGTTGGTAATTTTAATTCAAATTCATAGTATTTGTATCCCAGAAACCAAACATTTTGAAAGATCAAGAAACGTTGTCCTTACTAATTAAAAGGTGAATAATCAGAATAATCACAGGTTTATCGCAGGTTATATATAAATGTAATCAGATAAAATACTAAGACATTATAATGCATATTCATATTAAACTTTAAGACTATAAAAGCACACATGAAATATGAAAACATAATAATGAATGTTCATATTAAACTTTAAACCTTTAGAAGCAGACATGAAATATGAAAATAATAACACATATCTATATCGAACTTTAAAATTATATAAGCAGACATGAGATATGAAACAAAAATAACATTCAAAAATAGAATAATGTCTATTTACTTTCCTTTGAATGGTCAATGCGTGTTTTGTTGTTTGAAAGTGTATTATTTCTATTAGAGTTATGATTTATTTGCTTAATGAATTTTAATTTCACATAAAAATTTCAATATATTTTACTTCTTTTTCATTAGATGTCTTCTACATATAGCATGTGACATTTCACTTATTATGAATTACAACAAATATATTATTTCATTTCTTTTTACGTTTGCCATTTTCTTTCATTCAAATTTTCTTCTAAAACCGGGATGGTGGGTATAAATAGCTGTGGGCGGAGCAAGCATTCAGTTTCATCATTATTTTGGACACGGTCATCTCGAGGAGGAAATATCTATGATACACAGTTTCATAGTTACTTTGGTGCAACATATTTGACAGGCATGGTCACTAGTGTTCCTCTCTACGAAACTTTTAGTCTTATTAAAGATAATATTCTTCATCATTCTAAAACCTACAAAAATCACTTCAAATTTCTGAGGTATGTGACCTTGGTCACGTTGGTCATGTGACATACAGTTTCATAAATATACTGTTCATATCAACGGGGATTTTTGCTGATAAGCTCCGCCCATAAATGTTGGGGGTAGCCACTACAGCAAATTCCCCTTTAACTCAATATATTTTACCTCCTTTTCATTGGATTTTCACTTATTTAATGCTTTTTAAAAAATCAATAACAACCTTTAAGTAACCCATACTTAATTGCTGAAACAACAATTTACACTCTATGTTGCTTTAAGAATGATGGCATTCAGGGAACACCCTGTGTATACAAACAAATCAATTTTGCTTTATTGATCCACGTGCGATTTTATTTCACTATGACAATTGACAGTGAATTAAGTGAGAGGTCACTGTTTTATATTATAGATAAGCCGGTCTATAGTATTAAAAAACACAACAAATATACATGTATGTGGGAGCTCAAGTTGAATGATCTTGTGATTTTTCTTTATATATGTGCTGTTTTATATTTAGGTCATCTCTTTATTCCAATTTTATTTTTGAGTTGGGGATCTGATTCCGTTACATATCTTCGTATCATATTGTTAATATACTTTTCAATGTCAATATGGCGCCTTATTGAAATGACGGAAATTGGTGCATATTTCATTGTTAACCAATGTTTTAAGATTTGTTCACGTGTGTAAGTAATTTTCGAATTTACACTCCAACATTCATCATTTTTGACACTATTTGTTTAAACAGTTATAGGTCATCTATGTCAGCAATATCAACAAAATCAACAATCACCTATCATCTCAACTGACCTCCTTGGACATGGAAAGACCACAGTATATAACGTTGGGAATTCATGTCAAGCCTTGGACAGACACACACTTGTAGTGAGATGAAACCTGTTAATGGGATCTCAATCCCAGCCCTCCACTCTTGATAACTAGATATCCAACGGCAATACATATATAAGCAAACGATAAAAAAACAAATTCAAAAATGCATTATAGTTTTAGTTTATTCTAATTAAATCATTCAATTTAAGGTATACTATATAATTAATACATGTGCTTGGGTATGATACAAGGAATCTATTTACATTTGGATCAAATATATATCTTAGCACTAAATAAACTTCAAAAAGAAATACAATCAAATTCAAACAGTAACCAATTTTACATTTTAACAACAAGTTCAGTCAAATTTAGACAATAATCAAATCTATTTTTTTTTCTACAATTAATCAAAAGCTAAAACAAGTTCATATTTTAAGATGTCTTACGACGTTGGTCGTTGAAGAACTGAAATTATCAAATCTATTCAAAACACCAGTGTACTGTGATTTTTCTGAAAATAACAATGATATATCTCGGAGAACGAAACTATGCTCTTTCATATATTATTCCGTTATTGGTGAGACATTGATATATTAGGCTTAAAGCCAAAAATAAAAACGTGTATATCAATGTCGGGACTTGTCATGGTAAATTATAGCATATAAAAAATTGTCTTGCAATAAAGAAGCTACAATAGCTTGTAGAAATATTAACTATTTATATACCATAGCTTAAACATGTTACCATTAATATATTGAAGTGGACAATTTACTGTCCATTTATATATTTGAAAGCTGGAAAAGGATATCCGTTTCAGCGACATGTCTGTATATACCTCTATATAGGAAGTGACCCCTCATATATTCCGCCCGATAGGACACCTTGATGTTAAATGCAGAGAATGTAGGCAGCTGTTCTAATTCATGTTACTTTGAGAATACATATTCATTTTGACATAGACACGCAATATATTATATAAAATACAAAGAATTTATATCTTACAACATTGTTTGGGAGGAAAAGGGAGAGCTACTTTACTATTCATGACCCACACTTTTGACTGTGAGCGTAAATAGGAAGCGCGTCGTGCAGACTCATTTTGATACATCTGCGTTTTAGTACGCATATGCAATGTTGCTAACAGTGAAGATGATAATAAAGCATTTAACCTTTAAATCTAATTTGTCTGTGTGTTAGTGTTATGTTTATATTTATTCCATGTAATGCAATTGCTATTCTTCACAACATATCACTATTATTAAATAATTGACCAATCCAATGTGTTATTAACGAGTCAAGATAAAAGCCAGATGTACATGATTGTGATATCTACGTTGTTATCACGTTTATGTTGATGTTGTTAACAGCAGAGAGGATAATAAAACATCAACTAGCTGTAATAATTTAGATCTCTGTAATAACACTATCATACCATTAAAATCCTGATACTATGATCAAATGTTTGATACTATTATAATTATATTCAGACCATAGCTTTATACATAGCTAGAAAATGTAACACATATCCCTGTAAGACATACTAACGTTGTGGTATAGCACCAATTACAAACCCGAGTTAATCCAAATATTAGATACTAATTACGTATTAATTTCTCCTTTCATATTAAGTTGAAGTTCTTACAAAAATGTAATAATTTAATAAAACACATTATCTGAATGAGAATGGCTAAAGGTATAACTGTACATAATTATTGCTGTATTTGTGATCTTCACTATTACATAATAGATGATTAGATGATGCACATCCCGACCTTGTATGACTATATACCAACCTTACCGACATACCTATATTACAACTGACTCTATTCTAAAGATTACATAGCTTGGTGGAGATCAAACAGACTAATATAAATATTACCATTTAGTCACAAACAATGCTTCAATGCTGACTAAAATGTTGCTATTATGATCTATAGCAGTCATTTGTGTCTATCATGCGACATTGCAATTTTAATATACTGAAATATCTATTGGTTTCAATGTGTCCATTACTTATTTTTCATAAAACTTATTTATAAATTGTATCCGATATTTGTATTTGTCTGGGACGTTCACATGTTTACAACTGAACATGCTGAAAATATTACATTTCTCATTTAACAGTAGGAAGTATTTCCTCGACATACTTTTAACTGATATAGGTGTGTGGTATTATGATTAGTATTTTTCGTTGAGGGGCTTGAGGGAAACATTGCTATGTCATGGGGAAACGGGAGAATGTTTGTTATCGGTGATAAAATGTATGTTTTCATGAATATATTATTGATGGCTTGCAACCAGGAAGAAACCGTTGTTAGTTAGCTCTCAGAACAGAACTCACAGGAAATATTGCAATCGAATACAGTTTTTTACTCTCTATCGTTTATCTGTTTGGTGTTAACGTCTATTATAGACATACTTATTTAGTAAACAATTTTCACACTTACCCACATTTGGCGCAGTACCTGAAACAATACAAATATGAAACTAATAAGTTACATGTTAGTATTTATTGAGCAATCTCACAGTGGTCATATCTACATGAACTACTTACAGTTTATTATTTTAATATTCAATTAATAGTTTGCTTTATAGTAAGACCATATTGTCACTCTTGCAGGCGGATGTGTACAAATAAGTGCATGTTATGTCAAACAAATAAATGCCACGACATAGCTGAAAAACTGCCACATATTGCGTTAATCACCAAGCAATCAATCATAGATGCACACAACTTATTATTAGAAGAAACACCATCCACATTTTTCAATTGCTTGGTATAGTAACATCAATCTATTAATGCTGTTCATGTTTATCATAGTAACGCATATAAATAAAAGGTCATATAGGTCAATCAAAATAAAAAAAAAATGTATTGCTGGAGGTTTTTTATGTTCACCTGAGTAGAAAAATAAACATAATGTATATGGACGATTCAGATTATTTATGTCTTCTGCACCAACAATTTATTTGAACTTCAGTTAAATGTTGTGTGCTGTTTGTCATAAATAATATGTGAAACAAATAAATGCCACGATATAGCTGAAATACTGCTACAGTTTACTTTAAACATATTTTAATGTTCTGCTCCAGTTTGCGTTAATCACCAAAACAATCGCTCATAGATGCACACAACTAATTATTAGAAGGAACATTATAACAATCAACATCATTCCATTGTTTGATACAATAACACTAATATAATTGTGTTGATCATGTTTATCATAGTAACATATATAAATAGGAGATCATATTGGTCGATCAAATTAAAATGTGTTTTCGGGGTATTTATTTCACAAATGTGCATAAAGAAATAACAATAATTTATAAGAATGATTCTGATGAGGGCTATACTACATATTTTTGAGAACAAACATTTGATTGAACTTCAGTTCAACGTTGTGTGATGTTAATTATTCCATAAATTTACACTTATGTTCTGTCATGTGTTACTCCATTAGCACAATTTATTGCACCAATGATACAGTGTGATCACTTGCTTGAACGTTGTACTGTTGATTTTTGTATATCATATACCTGCTTACGGTTACACACACATGTTTAAATAGGGATCAACCGCGTATGCATAAATCAATAATCTCAGAAATATACAGGTTTGTTTCAGATGTACCTAAAACATCTGATGATATCTTATGTCGTTTGTTTCGAACGTATTTAGTTGTCATAATAACACAAGGTACATTATATAAGAAATAATTAGCGTCTATTTTTTCAGATTTTATGTAATATACTACCGTACATGTATTATACTTACAAACGAGGACTGTAAAAAAAAACCAAAATAAAACATTACTCTTTATTGAATGTAACAGTGAAGTAATGATGGTATCTAAATCAATATATAAAGTGATATAACTACAATACTGGTATATCGGACATCGTGATCTGACATACAACATGGTGTCAGTAGTGTTATCAGTAACACATGCGTGTACATTCATCATTAAATCTGACATAGTGACCCGACATACAACATGGTGTAAGAAGTGTTGTCAGTAACACATGTGTATACATTCATCTTTAAATCAGACATACTGATCATACATATAACATGGTGTAAGTAGTGTTAACAGTGACACATGCCTGTATATTTATCATTAAATCATACATAATGATCTGATATACAACATGGTGTAAGGAGTTTTATCAGTAACAGATGTGTGTACATTCATCATTACATCTGACGTAGTTTTCAAAGTTGGAGGGTTTCGGTCACAATACAAAGCAAATACTAAGGGAAGAGACAAACAAAATAAAGTGTATTACTTCATTGCAAGATGGTCAACACCTCGTTCACCTATATTCATTTTAATTTTAACTTTAGCTGATTTCTGTTATATAAGTATAACTTTAGTTCATCATAAAGACATTCTTTTTTACCTTAATTTTCAACATGACTTTAGAGTACACTGAAGTGGCAATCACAAATGGACAATCCAAAGAAAATGGCAACATTGGGTACAGAAAACGAAGAAAAACAAAACACCATATGTATTGGACACCACTATGCGCAAGCAAACACATATAGCGTAATTAAGACATGATCCCTCCTACAAACAAGTGGTGGTAAAAACAAAACGAACATCGTTTATATGCGGAATTGTAACGGACATCGCAACGCTGATCTCAAAACGTAATGAGACATAATAGCACAACTAAAATCCTAAAAGATAAGCAAGTAATTGTCTGTGCATTGAAGTGTTTGATACAAAGACAAATAATTTAATTTGTATCTGTCTTTTACAGAAAATGTTAAGAATTATTTAAGCTAAAACGCCTCATATCGATTAAAGTTTTCGCTATGTATTTTGACAACGGAAGTCCAGTGCTTAACATTCCATAACGATCACGTGATCTTGCAGAAGAAAACAAGAACAAAATATTGACGGAATGGAAATGATTCGAAACAAGCGTATTTCATGTCTTTACCTTTTGTGAACTCCACATCATTTCTTCGTAAAACGATGTTCGGTTCGTCACTACTATCATTTGTTTTTTTAGGCGAATCCTGTTTTATTCGTTATTATTTACGTATCTGTCGTGGTCGTGATAGTAGTTACGTTTACATATACCTATTCAGTCAGTTTCTATCATCACTTATGTTGTAGGTTCGAATCCCGCTCATAGCATGATGTACTCGATACAACATTATGTGATAAAGTTGGTCAGTAACTTTTGACAGGTTGGAGGTTTTCTCCTGGTACTCCGGTTTCCTCCAGCAATAGAACTGACTGTAATGCTATATCTGAAATACTGATAAACACAATAGCCATACTCTTAACCATAGCCCTAAACCATATATATAGTTAGCAAGCACCATGCTCGTGTTATTTAAGACGACGGGTGTTACTAGTGAAACAGAAACTGCATTTCCTTCCTTCACTGTTTTAATGCGTTGTTGCTGAGCAATGTATATATGTCAGTGTGGTTTTTTGTAGATCCGTGTACGTCCTTTAGTCCCTCTTTGTCCTAGCCATTGTATTGTTTATCCCTCAACATATGGCTTCAGATTACAACTTTGGCATCTCCAGACGTTTCTTAGAACACTCACAAATACGACAATGTACCTGTATATGAGAGGGTTATATTGGTTAATGATATCTCCCCTCGTAACATCGAAGTTTCAGGTGGGAGTCATAAACGTTTATAAACAAACAACTGAACATATGGACAGATTCATCCATACAATTTCATAGCTAAGGTTGCTTACATTATATCATAAATGTTGTTGTCAGTTCATGCGTATAATTTCCGATTTAAGTTTGTTTTGAATATCAATATACTATTAATTGTCAGGACATCAGTACAATTTTCTATGTTGGACTAAAACTGTCTACACCAAAACAATTTTGCCTGAAATCCCAGAAAATGTTTATTTTTTCCTATGCTATCATTCCATTTTTTAGAGAAAATAAGACAGTTCGGATATTTAAAAGAAATAAAATACATATTCATGTATGTCGACCCAGCTAAAAAAGTACGATCATCCGATTACAGGCTAACAATTTGTGTGTTACTTCGTCATAAAAAAATAATTACACTTATTCATTGTGCGATGATAATTACTGGTACAGTAAGGAATGAGTTCACAGTTCGTCAATAATGTATTATTAAAGACTATGGTTAATCTCCCTCGGGTATATATAACTCGTTGTGTTTAGGGTCTTTAGTTTTCTTCCACTTGTGAAATATGAGTCATTGAGGGTATCAACCACCCAGCAGTCAGTGTGTTGGATTGGCATGCATTATATGATATATAAATTATTGCTATTTATAATTCATAGCTAATACAATTATTATTACTTTATGATAACGAATATATTTTATAATAATGTCAATGTCATAACGACATTTCGTACAATATGTACTGGATGATGTATGTAGATGCTAAATATTGTGTAAGACATGATATGCAAGATAATCTACACAGGTACCGTAGAACATCAAATGTGAACATATTAAACACACTAGACCTTACCTTACAGGTGATTATAATATTTAATTAAATTAAAAGAACTATAATAGATATAACACTTACACTGTACTGACAAAAAAAAACGTAAATCATTAGTTATAGTTTAAAACTGCCATAAATAAACCTACACTACAATGATAATGAACTTTCAATGTAGTGCTGGTCTATACAATGGAAACATTATATTTTGAAGGTGAAATAAAAACAATTGATATAATATTACTGCAGCAAATAACATAGATATGTTACTCATATACGGCATTATAGTATTACATCAATAAATATAAATGTGCTAGTGAAATGTTACGCCAGTTGTGTAAAAATACATGTAATCAAATAGAAATATGACATCGGTGTATTACATGAATAACACACAGAATCTGAAACCATATCAGATGTGTCGTTGTATAAGTATCATTAGGTCATCATATATCAGGTAAAATATGTAAATTAACGCAAATAAATCAACTCATAGCTAATGTAGCTATCATTACTTTACGATAACGAGTATATTTTATTATAATGTCAATTTCATAATGATATTTAGTACAATATATAATGTACTGGATGCTGTATGTCAGTAATGTAGATGCTATATACTTTGTAAGTCATGATATGTAAGATAATCTACACACGTACCGTAGAATATAAAATGTAAACATATTATATACACAGTATATACGGTCAGTATAAATGGCAGATAGTGCCGAATGTTATGGACGAAATTTGGACAAGTTTTTACAAATGCAAAATACACGTTATTTCTGTACATTAGAAATTCACGCCCGACTTTGAATATACATTTGTATAACGCCATAGATAGCTACATTTTAAATACACAATATTAATAGAAAAGTGAAATAAACGTGATTACTTATGAAATAAAATAACAAAATATGCAGAACAGCAATACAAAAGCCGTTCCTTTACTTGATTGTGTGTATAAGTGTACAAAAATGGACAATCCAGAGAAACTGGCAGCATAGGGAACACAAGCCGAAGACAAACAAAACAAAAATACAACACAAAATGTGTTGGACACCACTATTCACAAACACAACAAACATAAGACTTGAGCTCTTCTTTAAGAAACTAGAGGTAAAGCTGAACCGAACATTTAAGACGGAAATCGTAACGGACATCACAATGCGGAACTTCGATACACAAAATGGCATTACAAGAAAAAAAAATAGCAACCCAGACACCACCAAAAAAAACGACGGTAAACTGTCATCTTCGTATATTTTTTATGGAACGCATTTTTGCGGATACGCTTTAATAAATTGTTGAAAACTTGCACTATAGTTCACTACCACTATAAAGATCTTGTGCATACAAACAATTCTGAATGCGGAGATCTGATCTAAAAATATATTTATATTCATATTTATGTGGAAAGTTATTAGACAAATCTGACACGTGTGTAGTCATTGAAAAAAATAATCGAAGGGGTTATGATAAACAAATTTCTCTTTGGAGCAGGTTTTGCTAAATGTATAAAGAAAATAGCTAATTTTTAAAATATATGAAGTAATTATGTCTGGGACATACACTATTGTCGTATGTTTCTAATAAATATATAGATATCTAATCTAGTGGACGCGACACGTTTCAGCAATAACCTTCATAAAGTACGCATGAATAAAACAGCCAATTAATATAAAAGTATTTGGGAGCAAGAAAACTAAAGGGAATGGACAGGATAGCCAATATAAATCAAATGGTTATCTTCAAGTGTCAAATGTCATTTTCAGAAATAACTGATACTGATCTCTTACAATTAGATTAGGAATTGAAACCTGGAGACAATTATCCCATCTTCGCTTCTTCACCTATGTAAGAACCATATTTATATTAAATGGAAGTGTTTTCCGAGGAAACCGAGTGTGTGTGTCGAGTAATGCAGCAACCTTTCTAAAATACAATAGCTCATTTGATATTAGTCTTCCCAATCTTCTAGTGGGGATAAATCTCAGTGAGACAGGTTGATGTCAACATAGTTATGATGGATCGAAATATCAGACTATCACTCGTATGCAATCTTGTCTCGGATGAAGTTGCTGCTTTTGGTGTGTCTTTGTAAAAGATCCGAAACGGTATATTGCAATAGAAATACATCAGAAACGACTGGGACTAGCAAACTGTAGCTCCGAGTGTAACACTCGTTTTGCTATCCCCGAGGAAGGAGAGAGTGATACGCTAATATTCAGATCTTTTAGTAGTATATCAGTTTAATTCCTGTTTGATAAACTTTAGTGTTGTGAAGGTTAATATAAAGAAGAACACCATGATTTCCACTTAGAAGGGTCAGAACATGAGGAAAAAATAAGTCAGATGTTTATATCCTGAAGCTATGTAATAGCGGAGTGAGAGAGTCGTTGTTATTTAATGTGAAAATGAGCAATTGTCCAGCAATATAATGGCGAGATAGGTTGCAGTTCGTTGAGTTTATGGTGATGGCCGTTTTTACTAAGCGAACACGATTTTTTTTTTTATTGTGCTTTCTCATTCAAACAATAGTCTGTGGGAAGATAAGTTACCAGGACACATTAGCATAAGTCGGCGACACCCGTCTCCTCTTTCTTCATTGGAGTGTGTACTTACCCTAGAAGCAGCAAATGTCAAGTTCTAGCCATTGGTTTGACACACCCCCGACTCGAACCCACGACGCACATCACTAGGGGCGAGCGGGCTAATAATTGCATCAATGATTTGGTTGGGGATATAATAGATTTGAAGCAAACAACTTCAACATCATATAAGACTAGCTTGTAGACGAGAACAAATAAAGTTCAACTTATAAAACCGCATTTATAAATAAGTGAAAATATATTCTGAAAAATAGTTGACAACTTTTGAAGTTTCCATGATAGCTATTAAGCAAATACAAATAAACGTTCTTTTAAATAAATAGAAAGGATCAAAGATGCTTTATATGACAGTATATATATTTTTGAGAATTATGATAATTTTTATGATAAAGTATGAATTTGTTATTTTACGCAAAGGCGCTCGTGACCCGCAATTGCCACCACCTTTTTTTTTACTTTCTGCATACATATTTATGTTCAATAAAGCTGTCTTTATTATTTCATTACTTTTTCCTTTATTGAACTTGTTCGTGTCCATATTAATGCAATCTTATGTAAACAGCAACTTGCATGTGTCGAAAGTTTAAACAGTCGTACAGCTACTCGCTTCGGGTACGGTTAAAACAACTTTTCTTCCATTATGTCATTTGTACTAGGACATGTATCAATACCTAAACGACGTACACTTTCGTCTCTCTTCTTGTTTTGTGAATTTGATAGCTTCAGTTTTCCAATATTTTAATTTTTTTTCTATTATTTCTGGGTTGTCCATTAGAGATTTTCTCTTATGTTTTCGCTACGTTTATTTATTGGGGTGGGTTCTGATTACGTTACATGTCAGGATATATTTTTCTGATTAGTAATTTGTTGTGTCAGACACTGATTCGAGAATTGGTTAAATTAAAAACAGAGATAATTCAACGTATGTTAATGGAGAATACACTCTAACTGTAGATTTAAATAAAATAATCACCAGATCCGCGAGAGTCGTGTTGATTATATTGAATAATCCACAAGTTAGAATGTATTCACTTACTTAATACATTTCCTTTTGCAAAGGCGTTTTTATTTTATATTGTTACGTGTTTGATATTTACAAAGCTAAATTAGATGACCAATAACAAATATAAAACGGAAAACTGGTATAGTCATACTCCTATCGATTCACGCTTGCATGTCGTTAATTCAAGTTATCTAAGTTATCAGCTAAGTCTTATCTTATTTGTAATTACTTGTGTTCGGCTCGTTATGTGTTTGTATTGCGAGATTATACTTAAACGTTCATGTACTCGTCAGTTCTAAACATACATTGTCATGAATCACTATATTGAGGGAGGATAATATGTAGTTCGGTGTTTCTACGTTACAGTAAGGTCTACTATAATTATCACTGATTACGTAGGAATTAAAGGCATTTGTTCCCTATCCGACTAAAGATGATGTTTAATATGAGTTTTTTTTATCCTGTCCATCATGTCCTTTGTTCAATCTATGCAGACTTCATACAGGATCTTTTCAAGGAAAATGAAAAGAGACTTACCCAGTCCTTTAATTTCAAGTTCCGTTATATAGATGATGTCATATCACCAAATAAGTTTGATGAGATAAAGCATATCACAGATACAGCGAAGTCTACTTCATACCTTGACCGACACCTTGAAATTGACAATGAAGGGCCGTTAAGAACGAAATGTTACGACAAATGAGATGATTTTAATAATTACATTGTAAGCTTTCTTTTTATGTATTTGTATATGTCACAACATTACAACGACACCCCTATGTGAAAAACATATTTCTCAGTTTTTTATCTGATATTCCCGAGCCTGTGTTTCCTGTTATGATTACTTGATATACCATTAATAAGTTGTACTTGTATACGGGAAAGCATAAAAAATATGTAAATGTCTAGAACTTACAGACCTACAATTTATTTGTATATGCCAAACCGACGGTAGTTGTTTTTGTTTATAAAGGTAAAGAATTTCGACCACGATGAAGGCACGAATTCCATGTCTGAAGTGAAACAACCCAATAGCAGTGCAAACATGAAGATACAAAAAAAACTCGGACAGCATGAAATCGCATTGGACAGCAGTATAAGTACCACAAATAAAAACATAAACTTCCTACAAAAGAATTGGGAGTCGAACGTCGCTTTTAAGCGGAAGTCATAGCTGACATCACAACTAAAGACGTGAGGACATTTAATATGATAACATGAACAACATAAACCCCACTAAGAGACGAAAAAAAGGGTCGAACTCAAGTGCTGCGGAACGACAAGCGGAAAATATAAGTCGTCATTTGGGACGCAGATAACATGTCGCTGTTAATCAAGATGTGTCGGTGACCATTAAGCTTTCGAAATGGTGATTTCAACTTAGCAACAGGGAATCCTTGGTTCAGTAGTTTGCCTGTTAGCAACAAACCACAAGCAAATAATACATGAAAGGAACTAAACGAAGGGGCAATCAGGAATGTACAGGAATACAGCATTTCTTACAAAAAAGTATTTTATTGAACAAATCGTTTAACTTGTGATCAAAAACTTTCAGAGGATGTCGTAAGCCAACATGTTTCACCTAAGCATGGAATAACACAGATGTTTAATCGGAATATGATGTCCTATATCAAACTATCAGTGTGTAATAAAGATCAGATATCATGTTACTTGATTTCACTGTCTGCGAATACATGTAAGTAAAGGATACAGTATAATTGAAACAACAGAAGCGGTCCGTATTGGAAATAACGGGTTTCATTTCCACCTCGATTACTCAGGTGAAAACAGACGGGCGTAAAAAAAAGTTCGTTAAATCCAATTTGGACAGGTTCTTTTGTTTTAATAATAATGTATCTAACTTGTACCATAGTAGCGTTGTTGAAAAACAAATGGTATGACATTTAATCCCAACTATAACTTTAAAATTGTTTTTTTGATTTATATATCACCAATCGAGTGTGCCTTTCAAAAATATATCAAGTATTACACATAACCAAATATACATCCCTATGTTTTTTCCTGTTAAGTGATATCGTAAAATATAATACAAATATTTATAAGAATAATGTGATATCTTAAATCAGTAAAAAGACAATGTAATCAATTAAAACTTAAAACATACTTCCTGTTATTATCAATTGAGTGCGAATTTGAAAATCATCAATTGGATCGCGGTCAAACAATATCAGGTCACTGTGGTGCAAATATATGGATCACGATAATGACCGACATATAGTTGATATGAGAACCGATTGCGGTGGTCAATTTGATCAACACAGCTTTCGTCGGTAAAGGAAAGACTGGTCAATTATCAAAGGTAAGTAACATATTTTGAAGGCATTCATACCCTGATAACAAACCCGTTTTCTACTATAACACTGTATCAAATCATATATGGAATTATGACATTTTAAGCAACAACAAAAAAAACACATTGTACATGTGGAAATGATATATATGAAATTGATATTACTTCTCGATTTCTTTATATTTTTTTATTTATTCAATAATTTGGATTAATATACAGCTGAACTTCTGTTTCTATATTTTTTTCAGATCAGTATATACACCGACATATCTTAAGCAGATGCCGTTTGATGAACATTTTATACGAGAACGAACCGGTCATTTAGCGAAAATATATCAAATAAGACTTATGTTTGTTGTTTTCTGTCATTTGAACTGGTTTGAGAAAGAGTTTAAATAATTTGTCCATTAATTGCGATTATGCTATGAATATTAACCTTGTAACAAAAATGGGTCAAATTACTACAAAGCTCGCTATTAGGACAGCAGCCTGTAATATCGACCTCTAACACCTATCTGCAACATCGGTGTGTAACAACGGCCTGTAACATCGGCCTCATACACAGACCTGTAACTAACATTATCATTATAGGCGGCATTCACAATAGTATTGCTGGGATATGGTTTCATCGAGATTCTACAAAGCATTAGTTAATCGTATATCGTCATAGCAATGGAAATGTGTGTACAGTGTCGTCAAATAACTGAAAGGGATGTAATGTGCTGAGTTATATTTCAATATTGAGGATTTTTCAAACATCGTGTGAAATACAGTTTGAATTGAAGTGCTCTGACATACAACAAATGTGTGTATGTTCATCATTAAATAAACATATTGATCTGACATACAACATGGTGTAAGTAGA
Source organism: Gigantidas platifrons (assembly GCA_002080005.1). NCBI lineage: Eukaryota > Metazoa > Mollusca > Bivalvia > Mytilida > Modiolidae > Gigantidas > Gigantidas platifrons. Next base: position 234,833 of record MJUT01017989.1, on the reverse strand, counting down.
TTATCAATAACACATGTGTGTACATTCATCATTACATCTGACATAGTGATCTCACATACACCATACCATGGTGTAAGTAGTGTTATCAGTAAGACATGTGCGTACATTCATCATTACATCTGACATAGTCGACTGACATACACCATGGTGCAATATTGACAACATGGTGTAAGTAGTGTTATCAGTTGCACCTTTGTTGTCTTCAATCTCTTCTTAAACATGTGTGTACATTCATCATTAAAACTGGCGCAGTGATCTGACATACACCATGGTGTAATAAGTGTTACCAGTAGCACATGTGTGTACATTCATCATTACATCTGAAATAGTGATCTGACATACACCATGCTGTAAGTAGTCTTATCAGTAAAATACGTGTGTGTGTGTTCATCATAGCATCTGACATAGTGATCTGAAATACACCATGGTGTAAGTGGTGTTATCAGTAACAGGTGTGACATACAACATGGTGTAAATAATGTTATCAGTAACACTTGAGTGTACATTCATCATTAAATATGACATAGTGATCTGACATACAACATGGTGTAAGTGGTGTTATCAGTAACACATGTGTACATTCATCATTAAATCAGACATATTGACCTAGTATGCAACATGGGAAAATGAGGTGGTACCAGAGAAATATAAAAAAGAGGTGAATGATTTGATTTTGAAATTCATTTGGGACAATAAACCAAATTATCGTATGTTGCTTAATTAATAATGAAGAGGGGGTAAATAAAAATAAACAGATATACTTTATATGCAAAATAATTAACAGTGAGATGGACTCATGCAATGCGATAGGTAAACACTGGTTACAGAAATACCATAATAAATTTGGAGTTGTTCTTTTTATTCTGTTAGTGCTCCGATATTGAAGGATTAGAAAATCGCATCCATTCCAAAATACTATCCAGAAAATAATCAAGGATGGAGCTTTTTTGTGTCATTTTCTAAATGATATTTTAGATAAAAACATAATTGGTAACTCTGATATCAAATTTAATAGGAATCCACCTTTTTCCAATTGTTTTTGAGAAAAAATTATATTTAAAATCCTTTGTTGTCAGGATGATTAAAGGAACTGGATATCAATACCAACAAAGTTTGTAAAGAAATTAAGATCAGATGAAAACGAAATGATGAAAAAATCACTAGGCTTAAAAACAGATATTAATTTGAATATTGGAAATCAAAATAATAAAATAATTGTTCCAAAAGAGCTGAAACTGAAGAATAGCAAAACAGTAATATATAAACAAATTACCCCAAAATGTCAAATAAAATGGGATACATTTTATGAAAAGAAATTTAACTGGATATCAATTTGGTATATACTGAAGAAGATTAAATGTAAACAAGGTATTATCTAGTTCCAATGGAAATGTTTGCATTACATTGTCTATTCAGAATATAAATTACAACAAATGGGAAAATGGGAAAATCAAATGGTCAATGTCATTTTTCTAAAAATGAGACAGAGTCCCTTATGCATTTGTTTTACAGGTGTCTTAAAATTAAACATGTCTTAGATGAATTAAAACACATTATGTATGTCATTTTTGAAAAGAATATAGTACGTATTGAGTAAAATGTAATATTAGGGGTGTCTGAGGGAGAACAAACTGAAGACCTACTTTAATGAATTTGGTAATATGTATATTAAAATGGGTAATTTGGAAAACAAGAAATTACAAAAAATATAATAAAAGCATTTACAGGGAACCAAGTTACCACAAATTTTAAAAATGAACTCAGAAGTAACATATGAATGATCATTTAAAATTCAAAAGTTCGAAACTTATCTGATATTATGAAATTACAGTTAGTATTGGATACATTATGAAATTAATTGTATTTATAGTTCCTTTCATTGTTTACTGTGTAATAAGAAGAACATACATGTATGTTTATAAAGTGAATATGAGAGATAACATATGATGTATTTGCTTATGGTATTGTATACTTACTACCAGCACTTATTTATTTTATTATATTGTTATTTGTAAATATTTGTTAACCTTTGAGGTTTCCTGGCACCCATATATAAATTGTTCTCAGGTGTAATATAGATATAATTAAAAAAAAAGTAACACACGGGCGTATGTTCATCATTAAAGCAGATACAATGATCCGACATACACCATGGTGTAAGTAGTGTTATCAGTAGTACATGTGTTTACATTCATCATTAAATCAGACATAGTGATCTGACACACAACAATATGTAAGTAGTGGTTTCAGTAACACATTTGTGTACATTCATCATTGATTCAGACAGTGATCTGACACACAACGTGGAGTAAATAGTGTTATCAGAAACACTTGTGGGTACATTCATCATTAAATATGACATAGTAATCTGACATACAACATGCCAATATCATTTACAAATGACGGCATATGTCATGTTGTATGTCAGATCAATATGTCTGATTTAATGATGAATGTACAAGCATATGTTACTGATAGCACTTATTACACCACTTTGTATGTCAGGTCAGTATGTCTGATTTAATCATGAACAGTAGTGTTATCAGTAACATATGTGTGTACATTCATCATCAAATCAGACGTAGTGATTTGACATACAACACAATGTAAGTAGTGTTATATGTAACACATATGTGTATATTCATTATTAAATCTGACAATTCTAAGTTGAAAAACTTGTGTCTAATCCCTTTGTTTTTTTAACAATAAAATAAGTTTAAATCATTAAATCTGACATGTTGATCTGACATACAACATGGTGTAGGTAATGTTATCAGTAACACATGTGTGTATATTCATGATTAAATCAGACATACTGACCTGACATACAACGTGGTGTATTAAGTGCTATCAGTAACACATGCTTGTACATTCATCATTAAATCAGACATATTGATCTGACATACAACATGACATATGGCGTCATTTGTAAATGATATTGGCATGTTTTGTTAGAATATGATATTTATAACAACACCAATGTGACATACACCATGCGGTAGGTAGTGTTATCGGTAACATATGTGTGTACATTCATCATTAAATCTGACATAGTGATCTGACATACCTCACACCATGGTGTAAGTAGTTTTATCAATAACACCTTTGTGTACATTCATCATTAAATCAGACATGATGATCTGACATGTAACATGGTGAAATGAAGGGTACCAGAGAAATATAGAAAAGAGGTGAATAATTTGATTTGAAAATTCATTTGGAACAATAAACCAAACCAAATAGAGAGAAACGTATGTTGCTTAAATAATAACGAAGGGGGATGGGAATGATTAACATGGACAATTTTGTCAAAAGTAAACAAATAAAATGTATATACAAAATGATTAACAATGAGATGGACTCATGGACTGCGATATGTAAACACTGGTTACAGAAATACGATAATAAATTTGGAGTTGTTTTGTGTTTCTTTGTAAATGCTCTGATATAAAAGGTTTAGGTATCGTATCCATTCCATACTAGCGAGACGCTATACAAGCATGGAACATTTTTTTGGGCCATGTTCTACGGAGTCTAAAAAAATGACATTTTAGATAAATACATATTTGATAACTCTGATAAAAATGTAATAGAAATCCACTTTTTTTCCAATCGTTTTTGAGAAATAATATATTTAAGATAAACGATGTATGTGTCAAAAAGAATAAAACCTTTGTTGAAAATGATACTGTATTTAACAGACTGGATGATGAAAGAACCTGGATATCAGAATGGGGAAAAATAAAAAAAAATAAATACCATCAATTCTTTTTAAAGAAATTAAGATCAGATGAAAATGAAAAGATGAAAAAATCTTTTGCTTTAAAAACCGATAGTAATTTGAATATTAAAAATCAAAATAATAAAATCATTGTTCCAAAATAGCTGACAGTGAACAATAGCAATAAAGTAATATATAAACAAATCACCCCAAAATGTCAAATAAAATGGGATACATTTTATGAAAAGAAATTTAACTGGATATCAATTTGGTATATACTGAGCAAGACTAAATGTAAACAAAGCACAATCTAGTTCTAATGGAAATGTTTGCATAACATTGTCTATCTAGAATATAGATTATAAACAATGGGAAAATTAAATGGTCAATGTCATGTTTCTAAAAATGAGATACAGTCCCTTATGCATTTGTCTTACAGGTGTCATAAAACTAAACATTAGATGAATTAAAGCACATTTTTAATATCATTTTTGAAAAGAATATAGTACGTGTTGAGAAAAATTTAATCCTCGCAGTGTCTGAGGGAGAAAAAACTGCACACCTACTTTTAGTGAATTTGGTCATTTGTATATTAAAATGGGTAGTTTGGAAAATAAGAAATTACATAAAATATAATAAAATCATTTACAGGGAACCAAATTACAACAGATTTCTAAAATGAACTGAGAAGTAAAAACAAATGATGATTAAACAAGTCAAAAGTTCGAAACTTATATGATATTATGAAATTACAGTTAGTATTGGATACATTATGAATTTAATTGTATTTATAGTTCTTGTCATTGTTTACTGTGTAATAAGAAGAACATGCATGTATGTTTATAAAGTGAATATGACAGATAAAACATGATTTATTTGCTTATGGTATTGTATCCATACTACCAACACTTATTTATTTAATTATATTGTTATTTGTAAATATTTGTATCAATTTGAGGTTTCCTGGCACTCATATAGAAATTGTTCTCAAGTGTAATATAGATATAATAAAAAAAAGTAACACATGTGCGTACATTCATCATTAAAGCAGACACAGTGATCCGACATACACCATGGTTTAAGTAGTGTTATCACTAACACATGTGTGTATATTCATCATTAAATCAGACATACTGATCTGACATACAACATGGTGTAAGAAGTTTTATCAGTGTCACATGTTTGTACATTTATGATAAAATTTGACATATTGATCCGATATACACCATGGCTTAAGTTGTGTCATCATTAACATATGTGTGTACATTCATCATTAATTCTGACATACATATCTGCCATACAAAATGGTGAAAGTAGTGATATCAGTAATACATATGTGTATGTTCATAATTAAATTCGGTATCCTGATGTGACATACAACATTGTGTAAGAATTGCTATCAGTAACACATGTGTGTACATTCATCATTAAATAAGATATTTTGATCTGACATACAACATGGTTTGAATATTGTTATCAGTAACACTTGTGTGTAATTTCATCATTAAATATGACATATTGATCTGACATACAACATGGTATGAGCAGTGTTGTCAGTAACACATGTGTGTACATTAATCATACATTCAGACATAGTCATCTGACACTCAACGTTGAGTAGGTAATGTAATCAGCAAACGCATGTGTGTACATTCATCCTTAAATTTGACATATTGATTTGACAAACAACATTGTGTAAGAAGGGCTATCAGTAACACACGTGTGTACATTCATCCTTAAATTTGACATATTGATCTGACAAAAAACATTGTGTAAGAAGGGCTATCAGTAACACACGTGTGCACATTCATCATTAAATAAGATATTTTGATCTGACATACAACATGGTTTGAATATTGTTATCAGTAACACTTGTGTGTAATTTCATCATTAAATATGACATATTGATCTGACATACAACATGGTATGAGCAGTGTTGTCAGTAACACATGTGTGTACATTCATCATACACTCAGACATAGTGATCTGACACTCAACGTTGAGTAGGTAATGTAATCAGCAAACGCATGTGTGTACATTCATCATTAAATCTGACATAGTGATCTGACAAACAACATCGTGTAAGAAGGGTTATCAGTAACACACGTGTGCACATTCATCATTAAATCTGACATAATGATTTGACATACAACGTGGCTAAATTAGTGGTATCAGTAACACTTGTGTGTATACTCATCATTAAATCAGACATACTGATCTGACATAAACATGGTGTAAGAAGTGTAATCAGAAACACATGCTTGTACATTTATAATTACATCTGACATATTGATCCGACATACTGATTTGACATACACACTAGTATGAGTAGTGTTGTCAGTAACACAGTTGTGTACATTCATTATAAATACAGACATAGTGGTCTGACACACAACGTGGAGTAAGTAATGTTTTCAGCAAACACATGTGTGTACATTAATCATCAAATCAGACATAGTGATTTGACATGCAACATGGTGTAAGTAGTGATTTCAGGAACACATATGTGTACATTCACCATTAATTTTGACATACAGATCTGCCATACAACATGGTATACTTAGTGTTATCAGTAACACACGTATGTGTACATTCGTCAATAAATCAGACATAGTGATCTGACATACAACAGAGTGTAAGTAGTATAATTTGTTACATATATGTGTAAATTTATCATTATATCTGAAGTATTGCTCCGACATACAACATATCTGCCATAAACGATGGTGTAAGTAGTGTTAGCAGCATCATATGAGTGTCCAGTTATCATGAAATCAGACATAGTGATGTGACATACAACATGGTAGTAGTGATTTCAGGAACACATGTCTGTACATTCAACATTAATTCTGACGTACAGATCTGCCATACCACATGGCATACGTAGTTTTATCAGTAACACATGTGTGTATATTCAAAATTAAATCAGACATATTGATCTGACATACGACATGGTGTCAGAAGGGTTATCAGTAACACATGTTTGTAAATGTATGATTACATTCATAATTAAATGAGACATACTGATCTGATATATAACATGGTGTAAGAAGTGTTATCCGAAACACATACTTCTACTTTTATAATTACATCTGACATATTGATCCGACAAACACCATGGTGTGAATAGTGTTGTCAGTACCACATGTGTGTACATCCATCATAAATACAGACATAGTGTTCTGACACACAACGTGGAGTAGGAAATGTTTTCAGCAAACACATGTGTGTACATTATTCATTAAATCTAAAATATTGATATGGGACACAACGTGGTGAAAGTAGTGTTATCAGTAACACATGAGTGTACATTCATCTTTAAATCAGACATATTGATCTGACATACAACATGGTGTAAGTAGTTTTAGCAGTAACATATGAGTGTACATTCATCATCAAATCAGACATATTGATTTGACATACAACATGGTGTAAGTAATGATTTCAGGAACACATGCGTGTACATTCATCATTAATTCTGACATACAGATCTGCCATACCACATGGCATACGTAGTGTTATCAGTATCACATGTGTGTACATTCATCATTTATTCTGACAGACAGATCTGCCATACAACATGGTATACTTAGTGCTATCAGTAACACATGTGTGTGTAGATTCATCAGTAAATCAGACATAGTGATCTGACATACAAAATGTTGTAAATAGTATAATCCGTTACATATATGTGTACACTTATAATTAAATCTGAAGTATTGCTCCAACATACACCATAGTGTAAGTAGTGTTATCAGTAACACATGTGTGTACATTCATAATTAAATCTGACATATTTATTTGACATGAAGCACACCATGGTGTTAGTAACATGATGTAGGTAGTGTTATCAGCAACACATGTGTGTACATTCATCATTAAATCAGACATAGTGATCTGAGATACAACATGGGGTAAGTAGTGTCATCAGTGAAACATGTGTATATATTCATCATTACATTTGACATACTGATATGACTCACAACATGGTGTAAGAAGTGTTATCAGTAAGATATGTGTCTACATTCATCATCAACTCTGACATAGTGATCTGACATGCAACATGGTGTAAGTAGTGTTATCAGTAACACATGTGTGTACATTCACCATTAATTCTGACATACAGATCTGCCATACAACATGGTATACTTAGTGTTATCAGTAACACACTATGTGTACATTCGTCAATAAATCAGACATAGTGATCTGACATACAACAGAGTGTAAGTAGTATAATCCGTTACACATACGTGTACATTTATCATTAAATCTGAAGTATTGCTCCGACATACACCATAGTGTAAGTAGTATTATCACTAAAGCATGTGTGTACATTCATAATTAAATCTGAAATATTGATATGACATGCACAACACCATAGTGTTAGTAACATGATGTAGGTAGTGCAATCAGTAATGTATGTGTGTACATTCATCATTAAACTTTACATACTTTTCTGACATAAACCATGGTGTAAGAAGTGTTATCAGTAACGTGTTTGTACATTCATCATTAAATCTGACATAGTGATCTGACATTCAACATGGTGTAAGAAGGGTTATCAGTAACACACCTGTGCACATTCATCAATTAATCTGACATAATGATTTGACATACAACGTGGCTAAAATAGTGCTATCAGTAACATATGTGTGTACATTAATCATTAAATCTGACATAGTGATCTGACATGCACCACACCATGGTGTTAGTAACATAAAGTAGGTAGCGTTATCAGTAACACATGTGTGTACATTCATCATTAAATCAGACATAGTCTTCTGACATACCGCATGGGGTAAGTAGTGTCATCAGTGAAACATGTGTGTACATTCATCATTAAATCTGATATATTGATCTGACGCACAACATCGTTAAAGTAGTGTTATCAGTAACACATGTTTGTACATTTATAATTACATCTGAAATATTGATCCGACATACACCAAGGACTGTAAAAAAACAAAACAAAATAAAACATTACTCTTTATTGAATGTAACAGTGAAGTAATGATGGTATCTAAATCAATATATAAAGTGATATAACTACAATACTGGTATATCGGACATAGTGATCTGTCATACAACATGGTGTAAGTAGTTTTAGCAGTAACATATGAGTGTACATTCATCATCAAATCAGACATATTGATTTGACATACAACATGGTGTAAGTAGTGCTTTCAGGAACACATGCGTGTACATTCATCATTAATTCTGACATACAGATCTGCCATACCACATGGCATACGTAGTGTTATCAGTATCACATGTGTGTACATTCATCATTTATTCTGACAGACAGATCTGCCATACAACATGGTATACTTAGTGCTATCAGTAACACATGTGTGTGTAGATTCATCAGTAAATCAGACATAGAGATCTGACATACAAAATGTTGTAAGTAGTATAATCCGTTACATATATGTGTACACTTATAATTAAATCTGAAGTATTGCTCCAACATACACCATAGTGTTATTAGTGTGATCAGTAACACATGTGTTCACATTCATAATTAAATCTGACATATGTATTTGACATGCAGCACACCATGGTGTTAGTAACATGATTTAGGTAGTGTTATCAGTAACACATGTGTGTACATTCATCATTAAATCAGACATAGTGATCTGACATACAACATGGGGTAAGTAGTGTCATCAGTGAAACATGTGTATACATTCATCATTACATTTGACATACTGATATGACTCACAACATGGTGTAAGAAGTGTTATCAGTAACATATGTGCCTACATTCATCATCATCTCTGACATACTGAACTGACATACACCATGGTGTAAATGGTGTTTTCAATAACACATGTGTGGACATTCATCATAGAATCAGACATAATGATCTGATATACACCATCGTCTAAGTAGTGTCATCAGTGAAACATGTGTGTACATTCATCATTAAATCTGACATATTGATCTGACACACAACGTGATGAATGTAGTATTATCAGTAACACATGTGTGTATATTCATAATTACATCTGATATTTTGATCCAACAAACACCATGGCTTAAGTAGAGTTATCGGTAACACATGTGTGTATGTTCATCATTAAATCTGACATTCTGATCTGACCTACAACATGGTGTAAGAAGTGTTATCAGTAACACAGTAACACATGTTTGTACATTTATGATTGCATCTGACATATTGATCTGACATACACCATGGTTTAAGTAGAGTTATCAGTAAAATATGTGTGTCAATTCATTATTAATTCTGGCATATTGATCTGACATACAGCATGGTTTAAGTAGTGTTATCAGTAGCATATGTGTGTACATTCAGCATTAAATCTGACGTAGTTCTCAAAGTGGGAAGGTTTCGGTCACAATACAAAGCAAATACTAAAAATACAGACAAACAAAACAAGTTGCATTACTCCATTGCAAGCAACTTGTTCATCTATATTCATTTTACAACATGGTCTAAGTAGTGTCATTAGTAACACATGTGTGTACATTCATCATTCATTATGAAATACAGACATGCCATACAACATGGTATACGTAGTATTATCAGTAACACAGGTATGTACATTCATAATTAATTCTGACATATTGATCCGACATACACCATAGTGTAAGTAGTGTTATCAGTATCACATGTGTGTTCATTCATCATTAAATCTGACATATTGATCTGATATACAACATGGTGTAAGTAGTGTAATCATTAACAATTGTGTGTACATTCATCATCAAGTCAAACATAATGATTTAACATACAACATGGTGTAAGTAGTGTTATCAATAACACATATCTGTACACTCGTCATTACATTTAACATACTGATCTGACATACAACATGGTGTAAGAAGTGCTACCAGTAACACATGCTTGTACATTCATCATTAAATCAGACATATTGATCTGACATACAACATGGCATATGACGTCATTTGTAAATGATACTGACATGCTATGTTAAAATATTATATGCATAACAAAAATAGTCTGGCATACACCATGTGGTAAGTTGTGTTATCAGTAACATACGTGTGTACATTCATCATTAAATCTGACATAGTGATCTGACATACACCACACCATGGTGTTAGTAACATGTTTAAGGTAGTGTTATGAGAAACACATGTGTGTAATTTCAACATAAAATCAGACATAATTATCTGATGCACTATAAGGTGTAAGTAGTCTCATCAATAGCACATGTTTGTACATTTATGATTAACTCTGACATATTGTTCCGACGTACACCATGGTTTAAGTATGATGATCAGTAACACATGCGTACGTTTACATTCATCATTGATTCTGACATATAGATTTGGCATACAACATGTTGTAAATAGTGTTATCAATAACATGTGTGTATATTCATCATTAAATATGACCTACTGATATGCCATACAACATGGTGTACGTTGTGTTATCAGTAGCACATATGTGTACATTCATCATTAAATATGACATATTGATATGCCATACATCATGGTGTACGTTGTGTTATCAGTAACACATGTGTGTGCATTCATCATTAAATCTGACATATTGATCTGACATACAACATTGTGTAAGTATTGTTATCAATAAAACATGTGTGTACATTCATCATGAAATTTGACATAGTGATCTGACATGAAAAATGTTTACGTAATACTATCAGAAACACATATGTGTACATTCCTCATTAAATCTGACATACTGATCTGACATATTACATGGTGTAAATAGTGTTATCAGTTAAATACATGTGTGCATTCATCATTACCTCGGACATATATCATTGTGTTTCAAGTTTCTATTACTATACAGAACAATTCCAGACAGTACTGTACAATTCAGAGAATATAATTAACATAATTGATAATGGATAACTTGTTCGATAATGAAACACACTTTTATAAATTGATTGTCAGAGTTTGTATATATCATATAATAATATATTTCTAGAAAAAGAAATTGCTGATTTAAAAACTGGATTTTGTTTTCTGAACATGTTTAAAAGTCAAACGTACTATACGTTCAAAACAACTGTAATATTGAAAGAATATTCAAAATCCAATTCCCTTAGTTATATCTATGACTGAATAATATAAACCTACATACTATACCATATATATCAATTCCTATAGTTATATATATATGAGTGAAGACTATATACCTACATACTATACCACATATATCAATTCCCGTAGTTATATCTATGAGTGAAGACTATAAACCTACATATACCACATATATCAATTCACTTAGTTATATCTATGAGTGAAGACTATAAACTTACATACACCACAGATATCAATTCCCTTAGTTATATCTATGAGTGAAGACTATAAACCTACATACTATACCACATATATCAATTCCCGTAGTTATATCTATGAGTGAAGACTATAAACTTACATACTATACCACATATATCAATTCCCGTAGTTATATCTATGAGTGAAGACGATAAACCTACATACACCACAGATATCAATTCACTTAGATATATCTATATGAGTGAAGACTATAAACCTACATACTACACCACAGATATCAATTCCCGTAGTTATATCTATGAGTGAAGACGATAAACCTACATACTATACCACATATATCAATTCCCGTAGTTATATATATATGAGTGGAGACTATAAACCTACATACAACACCACATATATCAATTCCCGTAGTTATATATATATGAGTGAAGACGATAAACCTACATACTATACCACATATATCAATTCACTTAGTTATATATATATATGAGTGGAGACTATAAACCTACATACTATACCACAGGTATCAATTCACTTAGTTATATATATGAGTGAAGACTATAAACCTCCATACTATACCACAGGTATCAATTCACTTAGTTATATCAATGAGTGAAGACTATAAGACTACACAATTTATCACAGATATCAATTCCCTTAGTTATATCTATGAGTGAACAATATAAACTTTACTTTTTTCAGTTGATAAAAAAACATAGTGTATCTAAATCTAACTAAAGAAGATAAAATGTAGTTGTGATAACAATTTTCTTTTTCTTTTTCACCAACAGGGTCTTGCTCAAAGCGATTTTTTTTATTAATTAGCTTTCAAATGTATCCACAAGAAACTCATCGTGCACACGAATTAAAATATACATATATTACTAATGACTAGAGGTTGATACATCTACTTGTGGAATCTTAGTCATCGATGGTATCATCCACCCAGTAGTCAGTGTTCCGGATTGACATCAATTATAAGATATGCATAAATTATTGCAATATATAATTAATAAATAGTGCAATTATTATTAATTTGCGATAAAGAATATATTTCATTACAATTTCAATGTCAAAATGAAATAAATAATATACTGGATGTTGTATGTCAGTAATGTAGATGGTATATACTGTGTAAGTCATGATATGCAAGATAATCGACACAGGTACCGTAGAACATATGATGCAAATTATTAGATACATTAGACCTTACCTTACAGGTGATTATAATATTTAATTAAATTAAAAAGAAACTATAATGAACATACTACTTACCCATGACTGAAAAAGAAATAAAAGTAAATCATTATCTATGAATTTAAACTGTCATAAATACAATACAATAATAATTAACTTTTAATATTTTGATGCTCTATACATTGGAAACATTATAGTGTGTAGGTAAAATAAAAACGATTGAAATGTTCTTACTACAGAAAATAACATATATATGTTACTCATATATGGTATTACATCAATAAATATAAATTTTACCAGTGAAATGTTAAACGAGTTGTGTACAAATACATGGAATCAAACAGAACTATAACATCGGTGTATTACATATGTATAACACATGGACACAAAGACCATATCAAATGTGTTGTTTTATAAGTATCATGAGATATGCATGTAAAATGTAAAAGTTACGCAAAACAAAAATTAAATGACTAATATTGAACATCATTATTATATGTAACAGTTCAAGTCTATTAATGTTTTTTGTTTTATATTTCTGGCAATGCATATATTGTAGTCAGTCTAACATTTGAACATTTGTAATACAATATAATTGCAACATAATTTATTTATCATCAAACCTTAAATGAAATGAGCAATATAAAACAAATAAACATTCAAATCGAAAAACACGATTTTTGAGCATTTTTTACAGTTAAACATGGACTACCATACAAGAGCTGTGTAAATGGAGATAATAAAGGTTGAATACAAAAACATGGTTTCAAATGACAAACACACAATATTTAGACATAAAAAGTAGATATGACTCACAAACGAAAATAGTAAGATAAATGGAAACACCTGTGTATATAAACGAGATCAATTGGAATACCAGATTTGTTTTCAAAACGTTTGGTTTAATATGTGGTCAGTATAAATTCCGATTATTATATAGATATCGATGAAATACCGTGATTTCCGAGTTAAATAAAAACGAAATTAAAAGTGAAATTACCATTTTTATTTTCACTCTCGCTATTTTCCCCGCCATTTTTCGAGCTGGAACTATTTTTTTCAGAATAGTATATGGAGTAATGTCGCTTTGCTTCATTTCATTGACATATTGTTTGTTTCATTTATGATAAAGGAAAGATTTAAAAAATAAACAAAAGGATATCTTAATCTAGTATTTCATTGCGATACAATAAAAAACAGGTAAATTTGGCAAACATTGACATGTCTTAATACTTTTAATGGCAGAATTATGCTCTAAAAACATGTGGCCTTGGTAGAAAGAATCTTTCCAACAGTAGGATAAAAGTTTAACCACCCCCAAAAGATCGTCTGCTATAAATTAATTCCAAATAACAGTGTTCGTTCTATTGATTCTTGTGAAATGAATCCAAATTTTTCACAGCTTTCGTCAACCACAAGTACTAGTTCAATGATTTCTGACACTAAGATGTCATCTCGGATTTTATGGGAACACTTACATTTACGGAGGAACTTTTAATTTTAACAATCCTAAGTCTAGTCAGAAAAGACAAAGTGATGATTCCGGACTACAAATAACAAAAAACTAAATATAAAAGAATCCTACCTTTATCGTTTAGTGATTCCGATTCTGAGTGAACTTTAGTCCAGTTTCCTTCTGTTATAATCCGTTTGAATTACACATTTAACGTTTGAATCGTTTGGACCCACATTTAACGATTTACATTTCCTAGCTGTTATATTGTTAAATTACTTGTTTCTAATTATATAATCCATCGAATTTGAAATAGTTTTGGTTTTGTTAACGGCCAAATATTGGTATGCATCCGACTTCTTTCACAAAACATTCTTCCCACAAGGGTACAAGTGAAATGTACATATAGTAAAAATGAAAAATGCATCAAATGTCAATAAATAAAATTGTGTCTTTCAAGGTCGAGTGCATACTATGGTAACAAAGTTTACAAGTAATCAACATGGAAATTATGTTCCTAATCGAAATATGTGCACATTAATTTATTTATTTACACAATTGAAAGCATTAGACACACCTTTCAGTCAACGAGTAGCCAAGGACACAGTTGCATATTAATGCGCAATAAAGAAATAAACACAAGCAATGTAGATGAAAGAAAATATCAACTGTATTGACTCAAAACAGTCTATATAATAAACAGTATAACTAACTTCGCTCTCCTATTACCAAAAATATGTCACTCATGACGCACAACACTGATAATTCACTCATGCGCTTCGCGCATTCGTGAATTATCAGTTGTGCGGTCATTCGTGGCATATTTTTGGTAATTGAACATCACAGTTAGTTATACTACAAATATTATGTAAGAAAACTAGATAAGTTATTACATACATATATGAAACAAAAGAAAAACAATTGCAAAATACGCATTCTTTCTGTACATTAGAAATGTACGCCCGACTTTGAATATATAACGCCATAGATTGTCACATTTTAAATACACAGTATTAATAGAAAAGCGAGAGAAACGTGATTTCTTATGAAACAAAATAACAAAATATGCAGAATAGCCATACAAAAGCTGTTCTTTTACCTGATTTTGTGCTTAAGTGTATATAAACGTTACAAAATACCGACGAGGTAATTAAAAATGGACAATCCAGATACAACTGGCAGCAAAGAGTATCCAAGCCGAAGACAAGCAACAAAATAAAAACACAACACAACCTGTGTTGGACACCACTATCCACAAACAAACACAACAAACATAAGACGTGAGCTCTTCTACAAGCCACTTAGAGGTAAAGCTGAACCCAACATTTAAGACGGAAATCATAAAGGACATCACAATACGGAACTCCGACACACAAAATGACAATACTAAAAAAAAAAAAAATTAGCAACCCGGACCTCACCAAAAAACCGAGGGAGAAATGTCATCTTCGTCTATTTTTCATGGAACGCATTTTCGCCGATACGCTTTTATAAATTGTTCAAAACTTGCAAAAGAGTTTACTACCACTATATATATTTTGTGTATACAAACAATACAAACAATTCTAAATGTGGAGGTCTGATTTATAAAGTTAGTTCCATCCATATGTATATGGAGACGTTATTAACCAAATTAAGCATTTCAAATCTGACATATGTAAAGTCATTGAACAACATACCCGAAGGGGTTATGATCAACACATGTCTCTTTGGAGCAGATTTTGCTAAATGTATAAAGAAAATGGCTAATTGTAAAATTATATGAAAGAATTATGTCTACGACATACACTATTGTCGTATGTTTCCTATACATAAATAGATATTTAATTCAATGGCCGCGACACGTTTCTGGAATAACCTTTATAGAGTACGCCTAAATAAAAAAAAGTCAAATAATCCAAAAGTCTTTGACAGCAACAAAACCAGAGTGAATAGACAGGATAGACAATTAAAATATAATAATTATGTTCAAGTGTCGAATGGTATTGTGAGAAATAACCGATATTGACCCCTTAGAATTGAATTGGGAATCAAGCCAGCAGAAATTGAGTGCGTGTGTCAAGTGATATAACAATGTTTTTAAAATAAAATAGCTCATTTGCTATTGGTCGTTTCAATCTTCTAGTGATACTATATCTTTGTGGGACAGGTTGCTGTAAACTTAAGTTATGATGGATCGAAAGAGCAGGCTATCACCTACAAGCAATTTTGTCTCGGATGATGTTGTTGTTTCTGGTATGTCTTTAATATGGGTCAAAAAAGGTGTCTTGTAATTGAGATACATCAGGAAGACCCGTACGTTCAACAATATTTAAACACGTTGCTAAACATAAAATGATCAAACCTAATGTTCATATACAAATAAACAAAATAGTAATTGACTCTTCAAACATTAATGTGAGGTCAGAGAAATACTTTAAAAAGGGTGGACAATTCAAGAACTGTTTAATATCTATTACAAGAGGGAATATTAATGTAGGAAAAGTTTGAAGATATCAGGGTTAACTAGATTCCCTCAATCGAAGAAGTAACGACGATGAAATGACCAAACGAAAAAGAACAAACAATGACATTACATATAAAACAAAAGAGCGAGCAACAGGAACCCTATCTACAACAGGGAGTAAACACATGTGTTTCGCTAGGGTAAGTAGTTCATGTTCCATATGTGGCACCTGTCGTGTTACTCTTGCAACAAACCCGGTGATAAGTCATGAACAACAAACATAACATATTCCTAGTCATTTGTAATACAGCTATTCCGTAACCAAGTCATGGTGCTAACCGTAACACTTTCCAAGAGATTACTTCATCTTAGCCATGAGAAACAATTGATTTAGTAGCTGCTTCATCGCCAGTAATAACTCTCTATCAAGTAAATCATAACAGGAAATACAGACTCAGGAATACCGGATCAACTGAGAGATATGTATTCCTCGTGGAGGTGTTGTTGTAATGTTGTCACATATTCCAACATATAAATAGAGAGCTCACAATGGAAATATTGAAAGCATTTCTTTTGTCGAATGATTCCATTCTTAACGGGCCGTCACAGTCAATGTCAAGGTGTAGGTCAAGGTATGAAGTATACTTCGCTGTATCTGTGGCTTGCTTTATCTCAAGCTCAATGGCATAGATGCAATCGACAAACTCATCAACCTTATGAAGTCTTCCTAGAATGAACAAAGGACAGGATGGACAGGATAAAAAACCTCACCAGAAACAAATGATACTGACGGAGGATAATATTTAGTTCAGTGTTTCTATGTTACGGTTACGTATACAACAATTATTACTGTCTACGTAGACATAATATATGCAGGTTCCATATCCGACTAAAGATTATCTGTAATATGTACGTCAGAAAGATACATAAGAGGTGATCAGGAGTCGTAAATGGCGTAGGAACAAACAATGAAGTGACTAAAGGATAAACGGACAAAAGGGCAAACAGTGATATACAAAACACTACACAGGAAACTACGGATATAAAACGGGTTCGAAATTCATACGCAACTATTTACTTGTTTCATAGCTTAAACTTTCATAGTATACACACCAACAATGTTCAATTCTATACAATGTGAAAGTGCTTTTGTTCGTTTACACAAATATTAACGATTTCTACAAAATACAGTGATCCTTGGGTTCAAGCACTATAGGCAACAGTCAATGTGAAAATTTTATTTCGTTGGATACTAATTTTTAAGTTTTGCCTGAAAAACGAAATCCACGAAATCCAGGAAAATAAGAACCCCAAGATTAATAATGATTTCACAAAATATGATAACTTTTATGTTGTCATTATATATAAATTAGTACTGATATATTACTATTAATTAATTGTACTTGTTAAAAGTCTATAGCACATAGACCTACAATTTATTTGTATACACCAACGCCACAGGTAGATGTTTTTTGTTTATCAATGAAAGTTTTTAGACCACACTGAAGGCACACATTCCAAATCTGAAGTGACACAAACCAACATCAGTGCAAACTTGGAGATAAAAGAACAGAAACTCGGGCACCATGAAATCATGTTAGACAACAGCATACGAAATACACCACAAATAAGATACATAACAACATGAACACCCTACCAAAGAATTGGGAGTCGAGATAAATCAAACGTCGCTTTTACACGGAAATGGTAGCTGACATCACAACACGGAACTATTTGACAACATGAACAACACGAACACCACTAAGATATGTAAAAAAACAGGCGAACTCAAGTGCTCCGGAAAATCAAACAGAACATATATGTAGTCATTTGTGACACAGACGACCCGTAGCAGTTCACAAAGATGCTCTTGCCATCGTGAAGCTTTCGGAGTGATGATTACCACTTAGCAAAAGGGAACCATGGGTTCAGTATGAGTGGATAGGACTACTGCCTTTCTAATAGAAAAGTATTTTATGGAACTAATCATTTAACTTGTGATCCATTGCTTTTAGATGTGGTCGTAAGAGAATATACTTCATTTAATTAATGAAATAATACCGATGCTTTTTTGGAATGTGAAGGCCGAGGTGCGCAACAAAAGAAGTGTGTTATATCTAACACTTGCAGCTTCTTTTGTTTCAATAGTAATATATCAAACTTGTACAATACTAGTAGCAATGCAAAAACAAATGGTATGACATTTAATCCAACTACAACTTTAAAATGGGCTCATAGATTTATATATCACTAATCGAGTGTGCCTTTCATTCAATATCAAGTATTAAAGATAAATAAATATATATCCCTACGTTTATTTTTCTTGTTAATTAATATTACAAAATATAATAGAGTAATTTGGTATTATTATCTCAAAACCATTAAAAAGACAATTTAATAGATAAAAAAATAAAACATACATCCCGTTATTGTTAATCGCATACGAATTTATGAAAGTCATAAATTCCCTCCAGTTCAAGCAATATCAGAAAACTCTGGTACCACATATTATTGGATGACTACGATAATGACTGACATCTATTTGATTTCACGTCCCAATTTGATCTACACAGTTTTCGCCAATAAAGGAAACACTGGTCATTTAACAAAGGTATGCAATATTTATACAAACATATATTTGCAGGCATTCAAACTCCAATCGACAAACACACTTTTCGCAATAACATTGTATCAAGTCATACGTGGAAATGTAGCATTTTCAATTAAAAATCACATTGTATGTGATTTCTCAGATGAATATATATAAGCGATAGATCCTAAGCAGATCACGTGTGATGAACATTTTATACGAGAGCGAACTGGTCATTTAGCGCAAAATATATCAAGTACGAATTATGATGGGTTTTTTTCTGTCATATGAACTGGTTTGAAAAATAGATTGAGTATTTTTTTCATTAATTAGGAATATGCTAAAGATATTAACCTTGTCACAGAAATGGGTCACATTACTATAAAACTCGCTATTAGCACAACGGTATGTAACATATGAGTGTAGCAACGACACGTAAAATCGGCTTCTAACAGCGACCTGCAACTGACATTATAGGCGGCATTCACAATAGTATTGCTGGGGACATTGTTGTATAATTTATATTTTCAGTGTTACTTGTTCCCAAAAAAAAAATAGGACGTAAAAAATAAAGAACTGAAACCAATATTTAAAAAAAACTACAATATCTCAACAATGTCAGTCGAATCCATCCACTTAATCACATTCTTAAATACCTTAAGGTACACATATATATTGCAAATCACTTCCTAAAGAGGACAACTTCCCATAAAGGTCACATTTTTAGTTTCCTTTCGGCGGCATGCATATATAAGTTTAAATGTTTATTAATGCTTGAAGAAGATGAACCTTAATTTGCATGATCATATCTCATTGATTTTCCTGTTCAACCAACACCATCGTGGTACCAACAATTTAAAATGAAATTACATATTGCGAATTCTACATGTTGATGACAATTACTAACATGGTGTAAGTAGTATTGTAATATACAGTTAGTAGGTATTGATTGTTAAAACTAAGGTGCATCTTCCTCAGACATAGATGCAATTGATGGGGTTTTAGCTAACCTCTTTTATACAGCAATTGGGTGATTTTTTATCATAATAAAAGGGTTGAAATAAACTGTTGCTTTATTATGACAGTGTCATAATAGTACTTTCCACATTGGCCTAATAAGGCTATTAAGCAACACCCCTCTCATAATAACACTTTTCACATTAGCCTAATAATGCTATTAAGGCACACCCCTGTCATAATAACATTTTTCACATTAACCTAATAAAGCTATTAAGCCAGACCCCTGTCATAATAACACTTTTTACATTAACCTAATAACACTATTAAGCCACACCCCTTATCGGAACTACTACTGAAGTATCAATGGGGTTTCCATTATCTTTTTTTATTATTAAATTGAATAATATTTTTCTTTTTTGCAAATTTTCTTGCAGGATAAATACAATATTGGTGCATTGACGGTAAATATATAATTTATGTGGTTCGTCACAAAGCGGATGGAAAGACTCGCTGAAAGCTCGTCATTACCCCGCTTCTAAGCCCCGCCACATACATTCTATATTTACAGTCAATACACAAATATTGTATATTTAAGCTACTTAGTTTGCTTACTCTCAAAGATATACAATTTTCTCTAATATTCAAGCGTGTCTGGTGAAGAATATGCAAATCACGTCTTCCAATATCTTTCTAAATAAATTTAGCTGGTATCCTCAGATAAGTGAGGTATATGTGTTAGCTAGCCTAGTACGATATTTATGGTTATTGTTAATATATCAATTAATAAAATCAATCATCTCTTTATCATTTTGTTGAGTGAATGTGACACCGAAGTCATTAGAGAGTTAGGATTATGGTTATGGTGTTTAACCCCAGCTTCAACAATATCTCAGTTATATCGTGGCCTTCAATTTTACTGGAGGAGGAACACGGAGTACCCGGGGAAAACCACTGACATGCCGTAAGTCATGGATAAATTTTACCCCATAATGATGTATCGAGTGCACTTCGCCTCGGCAGGACTCGAACACGTTAGTGGAGATGGGCACCGATTGCATAGGTAGTGGTAATTCCAACTACGATACAATCACGACCATGGCCGTCCAAGTTAGTAGAGTGTCGGTCCGGTTACGAAACGGTACTAAAATCTAAAATATATTTATTTTGATATTTGTTTTTCAGCTTCCTTTTTGAAAATTGCATAGTGTAAGTCTATTTAAGTATTTCGATAACTTGAATTTACCTTTAATGATGTCCTTGATATCCAAATTCAATTATTGTTTTGTTATTAGTTTGATAAGTCTGTAATCTGTTGTATATGTTCTACCACTATTCAAGTATGTGAAGCTGCATATATAATGGTCCAACAGTGACAATATTATTTTAGTTGAATACGAATGGAAACTGTCTACAAACTTGTATATCTCAATATGGACCGACACAAATACAATATGACAAGGAAATAGTGTGAATATGTTATAACCGATGTTTGCAGTTGCATTCACCTTCACAGCTAATAACGAATTAACATTCAATACAGTATTAACTTAGATATTAAAGAAGGGCATTTCGGTGGTATTTGTTCGTCGTTAGAAGAGTTTGAAGATACCAAAAATAGTAATAGTGGGAAAATGGTGTATTATTGTTTTCAATGTTAAAACTACGTGATCGTTTTCAACAAATCAGCATTGGTTATTTTTAGATCGTGATAGTTGTTAAGATTTGTTTGAGTCATTCTCTAGCTACCTGTTCGTGCGACAAGTCAACATCTTCATATTAAATTTTAGTATAAAATTTAATTCGTAATATGTGCTATTCATATGATTTATTTATATGATAAGAGTATTTTTTAAACATTGGTTTTGTATTTACATTTTGTTAAAGGCAATTCGGCATATTCAAAGTCAGTATGGTTCTCACACTGTGCCCCATAGGCAGTCTAACGAAATGGTATTTGCCGAGAGAACGCAAGTTCCCAGTGTTACATTATATGGCTTGTCCCGAGCGTGCCTTGGTCGTTGGTACGGGGTTTTTGAATTTTTTGTTAATGTTTTATTATAATGATGTCAATGAATGAAGCGGGACAAGATACACATGTATAAGTTTATTGTATAACAATTGTTTGAAGTAAATCCCGGTGTCCTATCGTACATGGTAGAATGGTCGGTCGTACATGGTGGGCTGAACGGCTAAGCTAATTATATATTATTGTATTAATGATTAATCGTTCTCAAACAGGAAGTTTTGGACAGTCTGGTATGATGAGATTATTGTCGACATATTTATTTAGATAAACAGAGTTTGAAAATATCAAAGGGGTAATCCGACAAATTGAGTTTCTGACACAGAAAGTTTATTAAATTATGTTAGATTTATTGGAGAATAGAGAATACGAGATAAGTGGAAGGCTTCAAGGTAATCCTAGGGATTTATGTTATCTACACTATAGTAAGGTGGAATACTATCTGTGTATGTCATACTTTACATAAGTGTAAGCACATAATGTAATAAATGATATTCAACTCCTTTCATTCTAATTAAACTAATGTTAATCTAGTATATAGAGACAATATTAAAAAAGAAAACAATGAATCTAAAATAGATCAACCAAAAGAAACAAAGGCAAGAGGATAAAAAATTTTGTCCTAAGAGTAGCTCAACGAAAACAGACAAAAGCAACAGCAAAAAGATATTATCCTAACAGTATATCAACTAAATAAATGAATGATATTATTAGGGCGATTCCAAATAATTGGAAACAAATTATTATGTGTGAATCTATGATCCATGACCTAATATGCAAGATTACAAATCAAGTATTTAGAGAATTCAACAAGAGCCTAGTATGTGCCATAAAAAATGAAGAGAAAACGATTTAGAACTTTCTGTAGACGATTGGCATGGCATTTTTTCAATGGCTTCTGCATAACTAAAGTCAGAAAACTACAAAACTTTCAACTTAAACTATTGCACATAATGTTGCCGTGTAATTAATATCTATATAAATGTGGACTTTACGAATTATATATGTAAACTACGAAAAATATGCTACATCTATTTTGGAATTGTAAATTAGTTCAACATTTGTTTTGTTGTATGCTAAAATTGTTTAAGGATTTGTGTTATTACTCTTTCATTGAATGCAATAAAGATAACTTTTGGCATATCAAAGAAATACTTTGAGAATCGAAATACAGTAAATGATATTTTGTTAATTTCAAAATATATTCATCTTATGTAATAGTATAACAGTATACAGCACTATTTGTGGTCATAGTTTGCTGGATTTAAAGAATTAATGATTTTAATACAGGGTTTAATTCGTGAGTTTGTATTTGAACATTTATTTTGGCAATTAATTGCCAAATATGTGGTCCATGTCGATGAACACACAAACAAAATACACCTATTATTATAAAATGCAATATCTTTTTCTGGAGAAAATGGAATATGTGTATGCTAAATTTATTCTATATTAAGTTGTGATGCTTAAAAGTGGAAATATATTACACAGTCGAGCAATATTATTTTCACACTGAATGTCCTGTCGTCAAGAGTGTTCATCAAATGGAAGTCACAGTACACTTTACACACGGAGACATCCATTACATATTGTGATTTCTAACCATATATGTGGTAGCCTTTATTTAAAGTGCAATGGGATAGATGCGATCAACAAATCATCAAACTTAGAATTGATTAGTGGAACGTGAAATTATAGGATCGGGTTAGAATATTATAATTTATTTCGAGAAGTTCATTTTTGAACTCTAGCTCATACGAACAATGGACATGAAGGACATGATAAACATCTGATTGTAAACATATTATATTGACGGAGAAAAATATTTAGTACGATGCTTCAATGTGACAGTTTACAGCAAGTCCTACAACAATTATCACTGATTACTTATGCAAACAAGATCAATCAAACAAGAGTCAAACGAGGACAGAGATACAATGTAATGATGTACTTCGTCAACTAACAACCTACAGCAGCACAACCTTATAATAACTTATACTTCAGCCATTAATCCCAAGAAATGCAGTGTTATATAAAGCTTAACATTGTTTAAATTTGTTTTCGAATACCTTTAGATATATGTAGTATATCATGTTGAAATTGATCTTATCACATATTATTTATTTCAGAAATAAATCATTGAAGCCAGCATGTGCTTTGAGTTTTAACACGGGTTTGCGGATATTAATATTCAAACTACTAATAACCTGCCAACCCATGTTCAAACTCAACACACATTCTGACTTCCATGAATTATTTCGATTCTGATATGTCTAACAATGCAAACAAGGTAGTATACTTTGATTAGAAGACGGTAATTGATATCTACGTTTGCGGACAATGTCGCACATACTTTATGCTTCAAAATTCGAGCAGACGATAGCTCATCAACATATACTTTTACGACGGAAAAGTCAGTCACATGTACTCTTAGGACAATACTATTATGTTTGCATGTTTTAATTGTACGTCACATATTATTAATTTTGTCTATGTTGATTATTGTCAGTGGAAATAGATGATTAAAACGTTAACAACTGTGTAAATAATTTTATTTCGTGATTATATCACCTGGCTTAAATGTGCGCGGCGGATGCGCTAATGCGATTTTTCCATCTGATTAATCGCCCATCTATTTGCAAAGCAAAAGAAGGACGTCATATTAAAATAAATGATCAACTATTTTTAGCTAAAGCAAACACTGAATTATAGTTTCCTTGACCTATTCTTAATCACTGACATTATCGGTAAATTATTTGCCTTTCCAATCTTTTGATATTTAGCGTACCTGATGATGTGTATTCCAGAAACGCGTCGTGCATACTACATTTGATATATTTATTGAACATCTAATAATAAGACGATAATATATATATATTTTTTAAATCAGTACATCTATATTATTCCCGTTTCTTTAGAGTTGGATTCCAACAACTCCTGAACGTATTATATGACGCCTGTATATTTCATTTCAAATTACCTCAAGAAGTACATGATATGATATATATGTGATTGACGATATTATAGAATTTGTAAATAATGAAGATGAGGAAGGTGTCATTATTTTGTTGATAAGCAAAAAACATTTGATAGAATGGAGTGAGGGTGGTTAAATTATGTTATGTTTTTAATTTTGGACTGATATTTCGTGAATGGGTTTATATGTTATTTAAAAGAGGAAAAACCTGTATAAAAACAAATGGTTTCATATCAACATTTTTCGCAATATCGCGTTCAGCCAGACAAGGATGTCACACTGCACCGATATTATACATTATTCAGGCAGAGCCGAGGGCTTGTGTTATACAAAATAATATGGCAATACAAGGTATCCAACTACCCGACTGTGAGGGACAGCCCGTAAAGGAAGCAAAAATATGCATGCTTGCCGACGACACGCAACTCTTAAACAAAAAACGAAGATGCTGTTGAACAATCCTTTTTAATTCTTTCGAAATTTGAATTCTGGTTCTAAGATAAATTATGAAAAAACATAAGAATTATTTATTGGTAGATTAAGGGAGAAACTACCCAGATTAACTAACACATCATGGATTTCTCATAATATAAATACGTTAGGAGTTTTTCACAGGTACAATATAGACAATGATGATTTTTCAATAAATATAAATAAAATGAAAAGCTGCACTCAGTTTTGAAAACATAAATGTAGCCTTAATGGAACAACTTTAATCGCTAAACAAATTCCTGTAGCTCAAATGGGATTTCAAACTGAAATGAGGGGGTACCAGAGAAATATAAAAAAAGGGGCAAATGATTTGATTTGGAAATTCATTTGGGACAGTAAACCAAACCAAATAGAAAAAAAAANGAACAGTTAGATGGAATGCGATAGGTAAACACTGGTTACAGAAATACGATAATAAATTTGGAGTTGATTTTGTTCTTTGTAAATGCGCCGATATTAAAGGATTAGATATCGTATACATTCCAAAATACTATCAAGACGCTATGCAAGCATGGCACAATTTATTGGGGTCATGTTCTACGGAGTCTATAAATGACATTTTAGATAAAAAAACAAAAACATATTTGAAAACTCTGAGATCAACAGAGTGGGCATGATAAGGGTCAATTTTGTCCCCATCACAGAAGGTGTTCATATAGATATAATATTAAACACAATCATTGAAAGGTAAGAAAAAACATGTTTGAATGCTTCCCTTAGTCCTTTGTTGCTTAGCAACGTAAATGGAGGAGGGGCCAATTAAGCATTGCAAATTCAAATATGGTGGTTTTATTTTACATATCTTGCATAGTCTTTTCGACAAAATGTTATATTATGTGTATGTACACTCAATAAATGATATTACAATGCTCCAGGGTAGCATATAGTATTTTTGCGTAGTTGTGTCACCCTATCAACGGTTTTGTAAGCATTAAATTAACCTATATTATTGTATTTAAAGGTTGAATTTGGACACCTACGATCTTTTTACTTTATATGGGACGAAGTCCCAACTATGGTAGAAATAGCAATTTTTTTTCTATAGTACTAATGACTAAATTTTCATGCACCGGAAATGACATACCGGAAGTCAATACATGGTTAAATCTGTGCAGAAAATCGGATGCGGACGATAAATCTGGATCCACCCTCGGTCTACATTGAAAAAAATATTATAGGTCCATATATCCGAGGTAATATTGTTTAAAAAAAATATTGGACTTCGTCCCAAGTTAGGTAACACCTATTATCATATTATTTAACTAAGCAGTACATTTTTGTCAAGCTCTACACACTAGAAATGTCATTTAATATTTCAAAAATATACTTTGATGTTTTTATGCATAGCTATGCCCCGTCCTTAGCAACAGGTTTCCCTACTCACAGTAATTTGTTGTAGATCTCATGGAGCTTTTATTTAATCAAGTAGAAATTTTCTACAACAACATCTAAGCAGAGATATGTTATCATTCACTAACCAGTATATATTCCGTAAACCTGACATTGTCCCTAGTAACCATATATTATCCCTATCAACGCAGAAACTCGCCAATGCCGAGCTCTGTAAATTACTTGTTTTATCTTTTCATAACGAATGTTGATCTTTTGATTTGTTTTATATTATGAGAGGAATCATTCGCAGTAGTAAGAATGTGAAAAGAACAAAGTCAACTGCACAGCATGGTAAGGTGGTGCTACAGCGGCAGGAGCGGGACATAATCCATGTTGAATAAAAAAATAAAAAATGTGTCCATGAAAACAGAATCCCTTCTAACTGAAAATTCCTTCACCCAATTTACCCCAAAATCAAGTTGGTCTGCCATTGGTTGTTATATACAACATATCAATATATCAAATCAATCGGTTGAGGCTTTAAACGTTATGACACGGAAACACCGTTTCGTCGGACCTACGTCACGTTCTTAAGTTCGTCCGCACGAGGTAACACTTAAACATCAAACAAAAGAGAAAAATGACAAATTAAAGTAGACCTTCAGATATCAAATTTTCTTAATTTTATTATAACTGCATACATTAAGAAAACTAGAACACTATAATAATCAAATAAAGCTTGCAAACCTACGAAATCAATGTATGGCTTGAGGTTCAGATATTTTTTTCTTCAAAATAATATGCTAGAGATACAACATCTTATAGTGGGGGGAAATAGACCTAAACATATTTGTTTAACACAGTTAAGTGTTAATAATGAAGGTCAAAGTTGCTTTATCTTAAATTAGTAAATGTTCTATCAAGGAAGCATATAATGCCCGCATATGATTTATAAGCTATATCTAGTAGCTGATGTCAAGTCTTAAAGACACAACATGTTTCCGAACTCTTAGTTAACAGTGACCTAACCATTAGTAAATACTGTTGCACTTTTTATCAAAATTCATTGCTTAATCATTATCCTATATATCTAGTAAATGGAAATTGAACCCATTCCTACATAATTAGCAACGGTGCTTAATCGTAACATGGAGGCAACAATGACATATCAAGGAGAAAATCAGGCATTATCCAATACCAAATATCATTAATGCACTATCGTGACTATGCCATTTATTATATTCAAGATCTGAACGTATACCTATAAGCTAAACAAAACCTATGGGGGTCGTATGTACGTGCAGATCGATCGAAATTGGGAACGTATAGCGTTGAAATTATGTTTTGTGTTTTGAATATAGGTGAAAACTATGTTTTTATTCTCATTATGGTCATTTCGTAGTTAACTTGTAATACTCCAGCAAGATTAAACTTACATTCTAACACTCTAATGAATGGATACTGAAGTTCGGAAAATAAATAAATATATGTATGTATATTGTGAAATCATGGAAATGGGGGAAAACAACCTTAATATAATGACAATCTATTTAAATAATCAGTAATTAGTTCTCAAAAACTGAACACGTGAATTTCATTTTGTGTCTGTATAATAAATATCAATGTGTCTTATTTGTCACGTTTTAAGAAATATATGTTTGCCATGGCCGTAATTATACTCTTTTTTAAATGAGGCAACAACATGGGTGAGGGGTTTGGGGGACGCCTAAGGTGCCCAGAAGCTCCGACTTGGAAGACACAAAATCGTCGAATCTAGCCGCATCTTTGTCCTAGTTCAGTAATCATAACTGTTTATGATTTAATTTTCGTATTTTCTAATTTTCCAGGCAAGAGGGAGTATTTCAAAATCCCTGTTCTCAAGAAATGCACTAAGCTAACACCAGATGAATTAAAAGCAATTGCATTAATATCTCTGGTAACACTTCAGAATAATTATATCCGATCCTGAGCCCAGCTATATTATTGAGTGAAATAAAAAGTCAAAACAGTGCCTTGTTCTATTCCTTTTCTGTGGTGTTTCGCCATTGAACCTTTTTGGTGGTGCTATACTGTATAATAGGCTAATAATAAACCCAGAAATCATATCAGAGAAATAAACTATTAACTGTCACTTTCTGTGATGGCAGACCAAATGATGCAAACAAAAAAAATCAATTAAATGCGAGCTCAAAAGATTGTCAGTGACTTGAGACGTGCTTTGTGTGGTTAGACATATCTTTAAGACGTTTTTATGTCTTTTATGTGTGTCTAAAGATACAAAACTGTCTCACTAACAGAATATATTTAGACCGGCATTCTTGTGTAGATGAAACATCAGAATTGTCTACAGAACTTCGAAAGGACACTGCATTGGATTTGAAAAAAATCAAACAAATATACCATATTTGTTTTTTATATGTAAATTATCAACTAAAGATTTTTCTCCTAAACTGCACAGAAATGATGTTTGTGTAACGAATATGTATATATTAAAATCTCCCATATAACGAATATGTAATTGTCAAAATCTTCAATAATCCATTTATTTAGTTGCATACAATAATTCAGGGTATGGTCCAGAGGTTGGGCAAAGGAGTTCCGTTCCCCTTTAGGAATCAAAAACCTATGTTTGTTTGTCAACTTGCAAAATATAGGGAACATTTAAAACTTAGCAGTTCCATTTAAGTCAAAAATAATGTTATGGATCAAACAACATAAGACACCGATATTCCTCTAAAGTGTTGTAACTTTAAAGTTATGCTTACCACTCCTGACTTTCTTTTCAACGAACCCATGTTCAGCCAGTTTCTTAGACACATGCATTGAGCGTGATCGTGACGATAAATGACTAAATGCATTGCATCAATGCAAGAATCGGGTGAAAATTGAAACGTGTGAAAGGATGCTGTAGGTCTTAACTCATCAGGTGTTCGATAAACATGTTTGATGCCTGATATCTTTGAAGTCAGTCATGTCTTTCATCGCGGCGATGTCTGTAGATTTCAAACTGTAACCGTAGACATTAAACGAATGCATTCACTGTATATCGTTTCAATCGGAATAGAGATATATATATTTTTTAAATAAAAATCTGTGTAAAAACAATCATCAATGTAGGTATGAGGCATTTGCCTCATTTGCAATTTGCCCTGAGCAGGTAACCCAAAATGAAGTGCTATGGACATTTGATAGTTTGCTTTAGCTGTTATTTTAACATTAAATACTGTCAACACATCAAAAACGTTTTCTTATGATGCATAATAATTTGTCCAAAAAAAAAATCGATGATTCGACTTCACGATGTTTGTATCGACAGTCTGGAGAGCTAATCTTTTCGCCACCGCAACGTGACAACGAAGTTGGTAGAATTAAGTTATATATAAATAAACTTTACTTTTATTACTATTATTGCGAAAGAGCTAAACAAAATATATTTGTCAAAATAAAGAAAAGGAAAAGTAGAGGGACTACTAAAAATAGAGAGTTCCGATCTGTCGTCTGCATGTCCAATGAATTAATTTCTCAGATAATCTGACATACAATACCTGATTGTTTTTGTTGTTGTTTGTTTTAGTTTGCTTTGGTACGTTCTTTTTGTGAATTATGGGATAAAACTAAAGTATAGTAACAGCTGAAATTCCACTGACGGTTGGAAAAAAAAAGTTCATGCACAATCAGGTCGGCCGTAAATCACCTCCAAAATTTGGGTTTTTTTCCTATTTAACGTCAACACTTTCAAAAAAAAATAAAGTTACAAATATTACTCCCGTAGTACAGCAACTAAGATAACCAACTTTATATTGGATGAGATTATAATGTCGATTTCTATTTCTGTCTATTACGGATGAAAACAGTCACTAACATATGGCTGCTCACGAGAATTTGAACTCAAAATTATGATTTTTTTAACCGATTTCATACTCTTCCCACTCGGGTACCAACAAAATATTAAATGAGATATATTTTATGTATATTAAACATCATACTAAAATAAGCCGTTGGTACATACATGCAATTGTGGAGATATTGAAAATTGGCATTAAATACACATTTCGTGTTGGATTTCATATATTATCACGAAATGATAGACTATCCATTGACTACTGGGACGTCATCGCACGTGCAAATATGGAAAATTATTACCAAAATATTAGATGGGATAAAGTTCTCATAAAATCAATAAACAATGAAAGCTATACGTTTCATTTATAATTTGCCTATTTTTTAGGCCTATTTCTGCCCTTATCATGCCTACTCTTTTAAGAGAAATCCACCTTTTTTCCAATCGTTTTTGAGAAATAATATATTTAAAATAAATGATATATATATCAAAAACAATAAAACTTTTGTTGATAATCAGACTATACTTAATAGACTGGATAATAAAAGGAATTGAATATCAGAAGTGGCAAATATAAAAACAAAATCAACCCCAGAAAATGTTTTTAAGAAATTAAAATCAGATGATAACGAAAAGATAAACACAAATCATTTGGTTTAAAAATAGACAGTGGTTTGAATATTAGAAAGCATAATAATAAAATAATTCTTCCAAAAGAGCTGGAACTGAAGAATATCCAGAAAGTAATACATAAACCAATCACACTAAAATGTCAATTAAAATGGGATACATTTTATGAAAACCTTTTTAACTGGATATCAATTTGGTATATACTGAACAAGATTAAATGTAAACAAAGCACTATCCAATGGAAATATTTGCATAACATTGTCTATTCAGAATATAGATTACAAAAATGGAAAAATCAAATGGTCATTGTCATTTTTGTGAAAATGAAATAGAGTCCCTTGTGCATTTGTTTTACAGGTGCCATCAAATTAAACATGTCTTAGATGAATTAAAACACATTATAAAAAAAAAAGAAGTACATGATACATGAAAGTATTTAACTTGTAATATGAAACTCATACAATCCTTAGATAGTATTGTAGTATAATATTTTCTTGCTGTATCGTTGTTTATTTTCATTGACGTAGAGAACATCTCTCTTGAAACATTTTAAAGTGAGATATATGTTTAATATCGCGTCTCTGTCTAGGACATGTTATAAAAACAATATCTTTAAATGTAAATTTCTGTTGTCTATTAATAGTAAGAATAGTTTCAAGATACCAAAGGGTAATACTAGTTCGTAAATCGAGAGACATCATCATGGTCAAACGGAAAAAAAGACAAAAGGACAAATAACGATCTACAAAAGATACACATAAAACTGAAGATAGAGTAACACGAACCTCATATGCTCCGGTTCCGTTTAGTGACTTTTATATATAGGCTTGACTGTATATCAATGTATGAGGAAGGTGAACCTTAATTTATTGTATTTTTTTTTCAAATTTAGTGTATTTTTGAAACGGGATCAGTTGAATCATTTGATCTCCTGTCTAGATGAAGTAAGGGCAAATGTTACCAGGAGACCGAACTCCATCATCACGGATCACAACGCAAGTATTTAGAATCATTTAGTCTGCATTTTACGATAAGCAAACAAGTGTAATTATGAGCCTATTCGAGGTACACGGCACCACATGGTGTCCACATCATTTCCAAAATGTTTAACAAAATACGCTTAAGCGAATCAGGCAGAGACAAAGGCAAAAGACTGGAACACCGTGTGGGAGTCTGGAGAGCATTAACATGCCTACAGTAACCTAATGTGTGTCATAGAATGCAGAGTAAACGATTACAGTCCTGTGTACTAACCAATAAACATGTATCTATATTTCTATTTATATGACTGATCAATGTGTTATTGCTTAACATTAATTGAAAGAAAATCATCAGTAGTTAAATAGGAGAAATGTCTAATTGAAGCGTATACTAGTGAAAATGGAAAGAAAAAAAAAGAACAATCTATTACAACAGCTGCAAAATCTAATCGCAAATCGTAGAAACAGAAAGAAAATCGAAATTCATTACACACGTATACATGACCACAGCACATCAATAAAACTTGTTGTGGATAACCTAGTTTTCTAGACCAAAGCTTTCCTGTTGATGGCGTGATGCGAGCATACAACTTGCAGCTGCAGCATTATAGCATTCTGTGTACACCACCGTTTTTACATTTTACATTTTTAATCACGAGATTTAATTCACTGTTCAGGTTAAACTTTGTTGGCATTTAACGTTTTTAGTTACCGTGTTGTACAAAATATATACTAGTATGCGACAAGTTTGGAGATACCAAATAGGCAATCAGAAGCCGTTAATCTATAAAACACTACACAGAAAACTTAAATTTGGCCATACAAATATCATTTGTACCGAAAGGGTACATACTTTCGTGATTATTTTGATGGAGTCATTTGTTTTGTTTGTATATGCTATATCAAGGCAGTGTTCTATATAACCTACTCTTAGTTCACACATGTTATCACAGAAATATTGAGTACATCACTCTCTAATACATATTCCAGGTTCACTAGCTTGAATACTAAGTCCTTAATGTTTTAAGTATTAAATTAAACTGCATGCTAAACTGATATACAGACAATATGTTTCATGGACCATCATAATTCAGAGAAATATTATCGGTTACTGTGTTATCTAATACCCCGTTTGGTTACTAGAAGCGATATAAATGCATTGCTAGGGACATGGTCATATGGAATAAGATTAACAATATACATCATGTACTACCTATATATGTTAAAACACACTGCTTACATAAGCAAATAATGTCTGATCGCATAGTTATATAGCTTCTGGTTGTCCCTTTGATGCTTGCAAACTTTTCTTATACTAAGGTTCTCCTCCTTCAGGCATCGGTGTCCTTTGGTTTTATTGCTCCCAACAGTTTAACTTATTTGGCTTTCCAATCTTTAGATCGTACCGGACGAAGGTTATTCCAGAAACGCGTGTGCGTACTAAATGTGATATCTATGGTTTTATTACATGTATCTTTTAATAGTTCATGTTCATTTAATCGTTCCATTAAATATATTCAATGTTTACCTAAGCTATTAAAAAATAGTATAACTTATTGAATAAATGGACACCTCTATTAACTGTGTTTCATCATTGATAGAATAAAACAATGTGATATATAAAAATTATCTATATTATATACTGATACACAAGCAGTATGACATAAGTGGAAGTATTATATGTAATCCTGGGGATTCCTATTATCGAGAAGACGTTGAGGTGTAGTACGATCGGTGAATGCTATAATCCACACCAGTTTTGTGTGTATGTAGATATATAGCATGACAAATGATATTCAACTCCTCTTACTCCAATGAAATTAATAAAACTAATTTTAATCTATTATACATATCAATAAATACTAACTATGGCTGTCTTCTGAAAAATAAGATAATACTCATTGTATTTTATACTAATGATTAATTATGTATATTAATTATGTATATAATGTTAGCATTCTAGTTATGGCAGAGTGGTTTTTCATGGAAGTTTAGCGCAATGGAGAATAATCACTTATTGATGTCAACCTTCTAAAATTGTCCTTACAAAAATATTTTTTAGTCTAATTATATACCGTTTTCATTGTAAAGAAAACAAAACTGGCAAAATCAAATGAAAGAAAAAACGTGTCCCAATAGTATAGCAATAAAAACAGACAAAAACAAGTGAAAGAAAACTCGTGTCCTCAAGGTATATCAACCAATCAGACAAAGGAAAAGAAAAAATACTATTGTTCTAAACGTATATTCATCAAATAAATGTCTTCTATTTACTTTATCTACCCATATGTTATTCATAACCAAAAACAACACAGTGAACAAAAAATAAAATTCCCAAAAAATTGCAAATTTTCCCTGGCAATTAATAAGCTATAAATGCATATATTGTCTGAAAATATATACCATTTGTACTTACTTTAAAACACAGATAACGGGAATATGACAATCTTGATAGCAGAAATAATAAATGTCACATGAAATATAGGCAATAATACCGTCTTGAATTAACAATAACACGTTTAATGAAATCACCAGGGAGATCGTTCCATCAAGTCTTGTGACTTCAAATGCACTATTTATACAAAAAAACAAACAAATATCGATTTTAGTTGGGTTCGTGTTACTCCTCCTTTAGATTTATTTATGTTTTGCTTTATTTTCTATTTACTAATATAATATCCTGAATACATCTCTGCGCTTATTTTATCTTTCGACGTTTAGTTTATTCTAACATATTAAAGCAACACGTTGTGCATTGTAGATTTGAGAAATTGTTTTTTTTAAATTAAATATAATGTGCAGAGAGCGCAGAACACTATACTATTATTGTGTTTTATATTAGTAGGTTAAATCATAATCATTAGTGGGAATGCACTTTATAAGAATATATCGTTAGGCCTTGAGGAATGAATGAACGGAGCCAAACAAATTGGAATCGACTGGGATATTCCTTTTTGAAATTTGGGTGGGTCTTTACTTTATACTATTTTATTAGTCCGTGTATTGATTCGGCATAATTTATTAGGAATATTATGAGAAAAACATATCATGGGTGATGATAATAGATATAAAAGTTGTTGCATTCCCAAATGCTGGTCGTTCTATTGATAGACGAGTTGGATAATCCCGGCCTTACTATCCGGTGCAAATTGACAAATATGGCCGAGGAACAATTAATATTTACGACAAAAGATATTATATCACTCGTTCCATTGTTAATATTCCATTTATACATTTGTGTATGCCGCAACATTCCATCAGTACCTCCATAATTATGCAGTATATATCTGTCAGTTGATCCGATGTTTAAGTGCTTGTGGTTTCTAGCATGATTGTCTTGGGATAGATTGAGAGCTAAACAGGGATCTACTAAAGTAAGGATTCCTAGTGGTTAAGTTAAAGTCATTACTTCGAAAGTTTTGATGTCGCAATCATGCCTTCGTTAATATTATGGGATATCTGAACCACAAACGACCACGAATATGTACCGTTTGTCGTAATCATAAGCTGATCCTTTCTTCATTGATGACTTATCACTGGGTTTGTAACAAGGGCAACACGACAGGTACCACAAGTGACACTGGAACTGTTTATCCTTCCGGAGCACATGAGTGTTGACCATCACTGCATAAACTTTCCCTTTATTGCATGGTATTATGTCTTATATTGATACCTAGAATTTTCTGTTCGTAACAGACATTATTTGTTTTTACAATTTGTAGAGATTTAAACTTTGTAGATAACAATACCATTTTATAGCAATTAGCGGGTACAACATATTTTGTTTTGCAACTTGTGTTATTTTCATCTAATTGTGCATGGAAAAGAACCCTGTAAAATAATGTTTTAACCAGTCAAAGATCAATATTTAGAATTGCTTTGGAAAATGTAAAAATGTAGACCGTCTAGAGAATATCGGTGACATGTGTAGTCAGTTGGCAAGCAATGCAGTTCTGCGGAAGAAGTTGATATTTCTTTAGCAATCTTATATCCACATAATAGAAAATATGATAAAAGAAATAATAAATGTCCCATAAATCATAGGCTATGATACCCCTCTTGAATTTTCAAAGAATAAATATCTCTTTGGATCACCAGGAAGATCGTTCCACCCAGTCCTGTACTTTACATGCACTATTTCTGCCAAACAATATCGGTTTTCAGTTGAGTTTGTGTTACTCGTTCTTTAGTTATATTTTATGTTTTGTTTTGTTTTCTATTTACTAATATAATATCCTGACTATATCTATGTGCATATTTTATCTTTCGACGATTATTTTATTCTAACATATTAAAACAAAATCTTGTGTATTGTAGATGTAAGTTTTTTTTTGTGAATTAAATGTGATGTATAAGGAACACATAATACAACACTAGTGTTTTGTTTAATATAAGATAGTTAGATATTTTTTTTCGATGAGAATAGCAAGGCGAAAATGAAATAAAATGAATGCATTCCCAATATATATCATGATTTTGTTGCAAGGATTGAGTCTATGTTCATTGTTTTATATTTAATTGACGGTATTTATTTTTTAATGCACCCATCTATGCAGGATATCCCACTACAATGCTTACTCTCACCTGTTCCTTAATAACATATAGACAGACAGTAATTGATACTTAAATGACCCAATAAGGTAGTCATAACATATTAGATAGAAATCTATAGTTAGATGCATATTAACAGGACACACATGTAACTGATATTTATAGTAAAGCTAACTGTGATGTTCGATTACCAAACATATGTCACGAATAACCGCACAACTGATAATTCACGAATGCGCGAAGCGCATGAGTGAATTATCAGTGTGGTGCGGTCATGAGTGACATATTTTTGGTAATCGGACATCGAAGTTAGTTATACTGTTTATTATTTAGACTGTTTTGAGTCAATAAAT
The DNA here is from genome assembly GCA_002080005.1 of Gigantidas platifrons. Taxonomy (NCBI): domain Eukaryota; kingdom Metazoa; phylum Mollusca; class Bivalvia; order Mytilida; family Modiolidae; genus Gigantidas; species Gigantidas platifrons. The sequence continues at coordinate 197,028 of MJUT01017989.1, read as the reverse complement.
TTGATATTTTCTTTCATCTGCATTGCATGTGTTTATTTCTTTATTGCGCATTAATATACAACTGTGTCCTTGTCTACTCGTTGACTGAAAAGTTTGTCTAATGCTTTCAATTTTGTAAATAAATAAATTCATGTGCACATATTTCGATTAGGAATATCATTTCCATGTTGGTTACTTGTAAACTTTGTGACCATAGTATTAACTCGACCTTGAAAGACACAATTTTATTTATTGACACTTGATGTATGTTTCGTGTGTACATTTCATTTGTACCCTTGTGGGAAAAATGTTTTGTGAAAGAAGTTGGATGCATACCATTATTTGGCCGTTAACAAAGCCAAAACTATTTCAAATTCGATGGATTATATAATTAGAAAACAAGTAATTTAACAATATAACAGCTAGGAAAAGTAAATCGTTAAATGTGGGTCCAAACGGTTCAAACGTTAAATGTGTAATTCAAACGGATGTTAGCGGAAGGAAACTGGACTAAAGTTCACTCAGAAACGGAACCACTAAACGATAAAGGTATGATTCTTTTATATTTAGTTTTTGCTATTTGTAGTCCGGAATCATCACTTTGTCATTTCTGACTAGACTTAGGATTGTTAAAATTAAAAGTTCCTCCGTAAATGTAAGTGTTCACATAAAAAACGAGATGACATCTTAGTGTCAGAAGTCATTGAACTAGTACTTGTGGTTGACGAAAACTGTGAAAAATTTGGATTCATTTCACAAGAAGCAATAGAACGAACACTGTTATTTGGAGTTAATTTATAGCAGACGATCTTTTAGGGGTGGTTAAAGTTTTATCCTACTGTTGGATAGATTCTTTCTACCGAGACCACATGTTTTTAGAGAATAATTCTGCTATGAAAAGTATTAAAACATGTCAATGTTTGCCAAATTTACCTGCGTTTTATTGTATCGCAATGAAATACTAGATTAAGATATCCTTTTGTTTATTTTTTTAAATCTTTCCTTTATCATAAATGAAACTAACAATCTGTCAATGAAATGAAGCAAAAGGACATCACTCCATATAATATTCTTAAACAAAAATAGTTCCGGCTCGAAAAATGGCGGGAAAAATAGCGAGAGTGAAAATAAAAATGGTAATTTTCCCCAGTGAAATTATCGTTTTTATTTAACTCGGAAATCACGGTATTTCATCGATATCTATATAATGATAACTTTTAATCCACTATTAGACAGTTTCTTGATTGAGGACCAAGCCAGTAGAGAATCAATCCGGATACAAACGGGTATTTAGATTTAAAATCTATTTATTTTGATATTTGTTGATCAGCTACTTTTGGAAAATTTATTGAGTATATCTGTTTCAATGATTCGGTAGTTTGAATATATGTTTAATCATGTTTCTCATATGTATATAAATGCATGATAATGTATGAGATCCGAATTTTCAATTATTACATTTTTTTACTAGTTTGATAAATCTCTAAATTGTTGTATATGTTTTACTGTTATTCAATCATATGCAGCTGTATATGTCATGGTATTTCATCGATATCTATATAATAAAATGGAAACAGAGGTTCAATCAGAATACGGTTGATTTCTGATTAGTTTAACACACTGCCATGCTTAATCTTGTATAAAGGCTACTGATTTGTCTATGCATTTGCTAAATATTAGAAAATATTAGTTAGTAATAAATAATATGCTACTTACGTAGAAAGACTTTCTTTCCTACAATACAAAATATATATGCTATAAGTATAAAACGTTGAAACAAACTCTCAACAGATAGACTTTGAAAAACAAATAATATACATATGATGTACAGTAATTGTAAATAAACAAAGTATATATCTATAGAGGGAAACGTAACTATGGTTCCAGATAAATCAAAATAGAGCTCAATATGTCGGTCGGGGAAAGAATGGTTTGCATTAATGATTGAAACCTTGAAAGCAACAACACACATATTATACACCATTTGTTAGTTGTACGTCAGATATTAAGATGACACACATGACCCTGTGCACATTTCACTTGTAAAAACATAAATGTTTTCTTCGTTTGGAGTAATATTTACACTGCTTAATTGATATGACGCGACAATAAACCTGCCAGTCAAAGAAGCAACATAGCATTGTTTTCCTAACTTGCCAGGCAAAGAAGCAACATAACATTGTTTTCCTAACTTGCCAGGCAAAGATGCAACATAACATTGTTTTGAAATATGTTTCTTCTTCATATGGTTTATCATGGGTTGAAAACAAAATTATGTGCAAGGCAATCGTGTATAACATGCATATCTCTAATTAGTCACACTGCCGAACTTATAAAACTATGCCATCCTAGTCAAGCTAAATTAATTACAATTAGTACAACTTATTTTATTTGAATGTACTGCTGAATCTGAATCTTATATTCTCATATAATAAAATGATATGATATACATGACTGTGGATGGTTGTTTTTACTGCACCAATTTCTATGTTCCATGCATGTTATGAATAATAAATCAAAATAAAAACGTAGATATAGAGATTAACTGATCTACCACTTATATATTAAAATAACATGTATGTCCGATAACTGATATCGTATCATCACACTGAACTTGAAAATCAAATCTCTATCAAATATCATATTCTCACATGTAGTCAATGCGAATGGCACATCATAAAATTACTTGTTGTTGAGCTATCAAACCAACTGTAGCTGACATTGCAAAATATATTCCATCCTGCAAATTCCATTTAAGTTATGTATATAGAGGAAAAGGCATAATATGTTCGTGTATAACCTCAGATAGTAGTTCTAGGACACGTATCCTCCCGTAAAGACGACATTCACTCGATATCCATTTTAGTTTGCTATTACACCTTATTACGTATATGCTTAGTTAGTTTCTGTCTAAGGGTACGTTCATTAAAGTGCTGATTAAGAGTGACTGTACTATTTACGATACATCGATACAATATGTAAGAATACTAACTAAATATAATACCTACCTACAGTTGCCACACCTATATCTGTATTGTTCCACAGCTGTAGATCTAGAAAAAATAGATAAACAAATAATGCCATTAAAATAGTTAATTTTAAAAATAGAAATTAAAATCTAAGTACTAATTACAAATATGTGTACATCTTGTATTACCCTTTTTGTACATGTATTTCATAATAGCTTACCTCCTACAAATTTCTAGGAATGCAATTGGTTTAACGACGTCACGTGGAAGCGGTGTATATTCAATACATGGCGACCGGTAGCCGTGTATAAGCAAAATTTCGATTATTACCGTCTAATACATGGTTTCCACAAGAGTTATTTCACCTACCACAGGTTTTCAAAAATCAACATGGCGACGAACGTCAGCAGCAGACGTTTCGCTGAGACAACGGAAGAAGAAATTCAAACAAAACGCCTCAAATTAAATACTGACAACACATTGAAAGCAAATAAGAAAAGTGCAAACATCCTACGGGGGTACCTAAAGGAAAAAAATCAGGACAGTTTATTTGAGAACTATGACACTGTGAGATTGAACGAGACGCTTTCTCGCTTTTACATGGACTTGAGAAAACCAGATGGAGGAAGGTACAAGGCTACCTCGTTTGAATCTATTCGCCACGCATAAATAGATACTTAAAATCGCCACCGCATGATAAGAAATTTGACATTGTAAAAGATTCAGATTTCACTGATGCCAACACTAATTTCCGGGCAGTTATGTCGGAGATCAAACGAATGGGGCTGGCAGAAATTGATCATCACCCAGTAATTAATGAGCCGGACAGACGTACACTATATACATCCATATTTATGTGTACAGACACTCCTTCAGGATTGGCAAATAAAGTCCAATATGACATCAGAATGTATTTCTTCCGTAGAGGAATGGAAAATATGCACCAGATGAAAAAGTCAGACTTTGCTGTACAAGTCGAACCTAAGACTGGCATGAAGTACGTTTTCAAAACGACAGATGAGATGACAAAGAATCATCGGGAGAATGATAAGGAAAATTCCTCTGGAGTAATGCCAGAATCTCCAGGTAAAGTGTCTTAGGCCTAACAAAATGTATCTGGTTTTTTTCGTTACCTACATGTACCTCAGTACCTACCTGTACACTAATTTTTAGTCATATACTGCTCACCTGTTTTCGTCCCTGTATTTGCCTAGACTACAAAAAGCTACTTTTGTTAAGGAGCATTTATACCGGGAACACTGGTATTATTTTTCCGTTCTCAATTAAAAAAAAAAGAGATTCGACGTACATATTGTTGTTCACAGATTTCTGTAAATGAAAATGAGTGAACATCTAATTGAGCATGTTGACCACACACACAAAGAATAATGCTGCACCACCATATAATTCATTTGATCTGTTATTTAAATAGATTTACATGTACATACAGCACATCTTACATTTTTGTATTTATTATACATGTTATATCAGTTGATAACATTTCGTCGTACATACATGTACATGTATTTGTTGTACACATATGTATATTTAGCAATGTATTGTTCACTTCCAGGGTCTCCGTATTGTCCAGTGATGTCCTTTCAAAACTACGTCCGAAGGCTGCATCCGTCAAATGAAAGATTGTGGCAAAAACCACTTGATAGCTTCTCTGAAAACAGTCCAGTGTGGTATTGTAATTCAGGTGTGGGAGAGAAAACCCTCAGTAGCTTCATGTCGAGACTAAGTAAAAGCTGTGGACTGGCACAAATTTACACTAATCACTCAATACGTGCCACCGGGGCAACAATTCTGTCCAAAAACATGTATGGAGCAGCACAGGTTATGGCAGTAACTGGCCACAAGTCAGTTCAGTCGTTAACCACGTATCAACAAGTTGACACAGAAAAAAAATCAAAATGGGCCAAACCCTTACCGAGAATGTTACTCCAGTGCCAGAACAACTAGCTTTACCTTCCACCGAAAAACTAGCTATTACAGCACCACCTACACATCAAGATGGAACTTCACGAGTATTACAAAATCTACCTCCTGATACTATTGTTCAAGATCTAGTCCCAGTCAGAACAAATCACAGTGTGCAGAATGTACCCACTGGATCATCGTTCACTGATTATCTGCAGGGTGTTAATCTGGAGGAACTACTGAGTGATTTTCCAGGAAATGTACAAAACAATACATGTAATAACACACAATGCAATCATAATACATTTACACGTCCACAATTGTTTTATGGAAATGTGACCGTCATTCATAACCTGACAGTAAACAAGCCGTAAATACTGAATTTTCATTTCAACTTTCTATGATACTTTATAAAACTTTTAATTGTTATTTTTTTTTATTGTTATTGTTATTATATTGTTCATAAAAAGTTTCAATCTTTACTGAATTTATTTATATATGCATTGTGTTATATGAGATGCATTATTATTGGAACATATGATAACAAGCAGATATTTTAATGGAACAAATTTGAATTACACATACAAAAAGCAATACAATTTATTCAGGAGGTTGTATATGTAAAATCTAAAGGCAGGAGGTAAGATATATTCGTTACACAGTGTGTAACTAATAATATCTTCCTTCTACATACTTCTATCATTGGTTTTCAGTTGACATGTGGAAACCGTATTCTTAAAGTACACGGTTATTAACTTCTTGTATTTTTAATACACGGTTAGTAGTAGAGCGGTTACGTTCATCTGTAAACAAACAAGACGACAAGCAAGCTGATTATCTGTTTAAAATGTGTTATTGTTATTCATGTTTTACCCTAAGTGTGGGAATTATTGCTTTAGCGATTTGAACCATTAGTTCAGTTATATCGTGGTGGTCATTTTTATTGGCGGATGAACCCCGGTGAAAACCACCGACATGCCACAAGTCACTGACAAACACATACTGTTGCATCGAATGAACCGCTGCATTTCATTTCCGGCAATATGCACTTCATTTCCGAAATTTTTTTCATTTCCGGCAATTATTTTGTTTCATTTCCGACTATTACTTTTCCGACAATTAGCATGGTAAAACCTGTTAACCCCTGCTCACCACGGGGAGGTGGAAGTAGGATTTTCAGCAGGATATATATTTTATTAAAAAGTTCATGTCAATATTAAATAGTGTTTGAAGATTGGCTTGCGGAGTAAACAATTTCGGAATCTTTGTCGTTAACTAGTACAAAATGTTCAAATTTGTTAGTTTCCAAACTTAAAATGTGTATTGCATCCTTACCTTCACTTCTACCTGTAGGCAAAGCAGGCATGAGTTTCCGACGCTCTATATACAAAGATAGCGCAGCGTTTTTAATATCACTAGGTAATAAACTTCCTTCATTCAGATCCTGGAGTTCAGATCGCACAATTGTTATATACCCCGACTGTTTTCTCACACATACACGTAGCTGGTGAGCTTCAGTAAATGAACCTTGACAAGAGTGGGATTCGAACTCACAACTTTTGTTGTGATAGGAACTGGTTGCATATGTAGTTGTAAATCCAACAACCAAACGATCACGATCACAATCGCCCTTTTTATAAATTTTGCAAATGTGTTGTCCCAAAATTCCAATCTCTTGAATAGTGTTACAGTTACTCAAATATATCACTTCAACACTTGTATAATATCTATGACTTTATGTACACATATTTATTAATGCCTCATGATTATGTACTCTGTAAGATATATTCGTTACATAGTTCGCTAGTGACCTAATACGATACATACAGTGTTAGTGAGTTCCATATACTCTCTTCCCGTATGTACTTTACTGACACCGTATATATCGTATTAGGTCTCTATCACACTATGTAACTTGTAATATTCTATTTTTATTGCATATATGTCCTTATAATGGTGGACCTACAAACATTCACATAAAGTATATAATATTGCGTGTTCTACCTTATTTGTTGTATGAATTGTCATTTGCTACACAAAATATTGACTCATGTATGTAATTTTGAAGAAAACAAATTCATTGTATATACATTGAAGTTAAGGATAGTACTAATACTAAAACAAATCTGCTTCGTACCTTTTCCTTCACGTTGAAATCGACAACGAGGGAAGATTAAAAACAAAACACTATGAAAAACGTATTGGCATCACTTTTCCAAAAGTCGACCACTCTTCCATTGGTAGCAATATTTCAGCATCATCAGCGGATATGCAAGTTTCTCTAGGTTGTACATGTTTTACTGCCCCTTCGGTATTCTCTAACGTTTATTAACATTTACGATATTTATATATATTTATTATTATTAATTACTCTGTGACTGGTGGTTGGTTTTTCTTCTTCTCTTGTGTGGGTTCTTTAGGCTGATGGTGAGGTTCGGTCGACAGTTTCGTCTTCTTAACTGTCACTTCTGTCTCTCTACAAAAGCGATTATTCTTAATTACATGTTAATACAATATTGTATAAAGTCAGTTTGATACAAAAGTATAACAGTCTTCACGTTTAACTTTTTGTAGCACAGGTCAAGGGGAGTTATTGAATTGTATTACATATACATACAATATTGTATAATTATAGTTATATACACAAGATTAACAACTGTTTATATCATTGGTATATGGCTGATCGATAGAGACAATTAACTGACAATTTCCAAATTGAACAATACTTGATATTTTATGATGTACTACAACAGTTGTTATAGTATGAGTAAGGCATGAATATAATGTCCTATGTTTAATTATTTTACTGTAATTATATCATACCATTCGGCATCTTGAAATTGGTGTTATGTCGACCATTTAATTCTTTGGCATGTTCCTGTTACTAGTATTCAAATTTCAAATTATTAAATAAATGATACTTAAACAGAACAGTAAATACACATTAGTGAAAATCGAATGGGTCATTCAAGAATTGACGATCCAAAGAAATATGTAGTGCACAAGACACATGCAGACGAGAAACAACACAAAAAACAGACAACTAGACAAATGAAAAACATGGATTCCACAAAACACAACAACAACAAAAAACCAGGGTGAACCCATGTGCTCTCGATGAGTAAGTAATTCACCAAAAATCATGTCGGTGATAACGGAAAGATTACATTTTACATAAGAGTAAACATATTCATCGCCATTTGAGAAATGGATATGTCATAGCGATCATCATGTTCGTGCGCGCAATGCATGAACAACACGTTCCGCACTAAATATTAGCAGTAAAATGAGATGTTCTGGAAGGTAAACGACTCTTCCTCTACTAGTGGAATTGTTTGCATGAGGAGTTGGTTCTATATTGGATTAAACTCTTCACAGATCTGTCAGAATACTCCGAATACAAATCAGATTTACACTACCACCCATGAATCTGATGCATGTGTCACAGTAACTCTGCAGTTCGATTGTGACTGTCGATAAAATAAATTTTAATATTAAACTAACGGTTGTCAAGGATATGTGGTAGACACAACAATATAAACCTAATTACCCCTTGTTATCTTCAATCTTGTTTTATAGACTACATATTGTTTACAATATATAAGTAATAAGGCGAGAGAGATGACCCAGTGGATATCCCAAACATATGTAATGTAGAAGGAGACAATAATCGGTTGACGTCCAGTCTACAACCCATGCTGTGTTTTCAGAATCCGTTATGTTGTCATGCAGGTTCCGTAATTGTATGTTCTATACCGGAAATTACTTAATTCTCTTCTATGAAGCAAATAATTAAAGTTTAAACACCATAGACTAATTTTGTCAGACATATTAATGGGTAGTACAAGTTAAGAAATAAAACAAAACATCAGTAGAAACAGGGTCACCGTGAGTATTAAAATACGGGATGATGTTTCGATAGTTACATGTTAAATGGAGGGTGGTGAATAGGGCAAGACATTGTGGTGTTGTACCACGACTACTGTCAATACGCTGTTATATATAGAATCCCATTAGGAGCTCCTACAAGTTTTCATTTACTTGTTACAGTAACCAGACTTGCATTGACTTGTCCCTCAATGCTAACTGAGTCCAATTTGAATCGGCTGTACCCTTCACCCCTGTCCTATTTTTTTACCACGGTGTCCCCCTGCGGGCAAACCATATCGGGTTGGAGAACTGAATGAAAAATAAAAATCAAATTTTGATATAAATGAAACTACTTACTGGAAAGTTACATTTCCAAACAATTTTTCTACATCAGAAAAGTTAACATCTTTCCTATTGTATGTTGCTGATGGCAAACTTATAACGTCAACTGTATTCAAGTTATCTATGTCAGATTCGATTTGCTTCATCTTCTGAAATAATGCAACTTCATCACATTGCTTTATCATATCCTGATAAATCTGTTGTTTTTTGATGGCTTCTCCCAACAAATCTGTACAATCTCTATTTGCCTTGGATAAAGACTGCAGTTCAATGCTTTCTCTTTCCCTTAGGGCTTTGATAAGAGCATTTACTTTTTCATCCACCATTGCTTTGATGATATTTCCATGCCCAATAATCAATTTCACGGTCGCTTCGACCTCTGTTTTATACGTCTTCGATTTTTCTTCAATTAATTCTGCACCTGAACGGAAATTGTTGACCTTGGAATCCAAATATTTTGATATTTCTGTTTGCACTTTGTTATTTGAATCCTTAATATCCACTAAATCATGTTTTTTGTGTGTCTTGGTGACACATATTCTGCAAATAAGTTGGTTACAATCTTCACAAAGGTAAATGAAATCTTCATTATGATCTTTGCATACCTCTGGTTTCTGCTCCGTGTTGATATTAAGTCCGGTCATAAAAGTATGGTTTCTGCTACTTTTCGATCTTAAATGAATGATCTTACAGTCATCACATAAAATCTGATCGCACTGGGTACAATAATGTAGACCGGGGGCACGCATACAAAGTTCGCACGTTGTATTAGCTGTCTGCGCCATTTTGTTTTCCTTCGTGTGTATGGATTTGTAATAATGTGTCTAGTTCGTCACAACACAAAAGATAAATAATACCTACAATTAAATAAAGTGTAACGTGTAGCAAGAAAAAATATATTTTTGTTCTAAATTAAATGTGAGATGATAGATATATATGTTAATTGATAATGTTTCAACTAAATACATACGTGATATTTGACTTTTAAGTATAATATACAGATACACTTGTACCTTTAAGATCAACTATATGCTATCATTTATATGTGTATGTTTAAAAACCATGTCAAATGGGACGAAACGTATTTTTGTGTAATCGTATTGTATATACAATGAATATCACTAAAATAATTTGAAAAACCTACCTGAGCATAATTTATTCATATAGGTAATATCTATAAACAGATCAACAACAATTGTACAACAGGATTCAGAAATAAACAAATGTTTTCTTGCTTTTTTTAAACTCGGTTCTCTATCTTATTGTGCTTGTAATAATTTATTGGTATGATAATCAACTCGTTTTGAAATAATAAAGTACCTATCTAATGTATATTTTCAGTATCCCTTTTACGTTAATATGACTCATTCACGTAATTAAGTGGTTTGATGTACAAAGAATGGGACCCACATGTTCACTAACTTGGCAAGCCTATAACGAATATGGTATTCAAGTACTACAACTATCTCCATCAATTATATATATGTTACAGTACAAATTGGAATCCAGTAGGATCCGGAATCCTACTAGTACAAATTGGAATTCTAATTTCTACTAGTAGAAATTGGAATTCTGATTTGTACTGGATTTAAACCAGCATAAGTCAGAATTCCAATATCTACCAGGACAAATCAGGATATCCAGATTTGTACTATAATGATACTCTATCCTACTAAGCTTTCAGTAGGATTCAGAATATTACTGAATTTAAAGCTTAGTACGATTCTGGATATTACTGAATTGAAAAACATAAAAATATGTAAAAATTGTGAAATATAAAAGAAGACTTGTGCGATAATTTAATTAGAAATGGTCAGAAAAATATATTTTAATACAATTTTGGATTAAGTTTCCTATTTATTACAACATTTGGTCAAAATTTGTTTATGGCATTTGCTTGAGCAATGTATCTTAGATTTGCAGCATGAACATCGCATTGCATTACATTTCCCAGCACAGTTACATGTGGATACCAGATTAGCAGTTTCATTTACTGTTCGGTTTTTCTGGCAAGCCTGAATGTGAGAAATTTCCAATAGTAAATTAGGGTCAATAGAATTTAATCCTGGGAAGCAAACTGTCAACTAGGTCTTCATCTGAATAATAGGTTTTCAGTATTCCATCTTTTGAAAATATTTTGTAAACAGATTTGGAATCGGTTACTTTTTTCACTCAAGAACTTTGCATTGCAATATGTTTGAGTCAGTGTTAGTTCTGTCTACTTAATGAATTCTTATACCGACAGTGTCACCAATAGAATATGTTTTTTTTCTGATAAATGATGGTTCTGATTCATGTCGAACACGTCTCCGTTTAGCTTCTCGCATATAGTTCATAGTAGCAGTGTCACGGATAGAGTTGTGTCTAGATTCTGGCAAGTCTACTATTTTCATTGTATCTTGTAATTCCCATGCAACAAAATTGATCACTGTTTAGAAATCCATCAAAATTGTTGCCAATAATTGGTTTAATGTTCAAAACCGTTAACATAGTTGTGACCAATTCCTATTCCTATCTGAATTTATATGATAGCCATGTACCGAGGTCATGTCCGTCATGTGAAATGTTTTGGCTATGGGTAGTCCATCCTGAACTAATACATATTCCTGCTTTACAGTCTTTCCTATCGGATCTGAAAGAAAAAAGAAAAACACAACACAACAGATATAATTCTCATTGTCAAATAAAAACAGAAGACTTTTTGGTAAAATTACTTCGCCTGTTATTTTGTGGTTTGTTGTTAATCCCGCATTCGTGGTCTTAAATTAACACTTATGTAGCGTTGATCGACATCTGGCAGAGAACAATAAAAGCGTTGTTTCTTTGCTATTATACTATGTTTAACCCTGTATTGTTTGGGACTTTGTCTCATGTACATGTACCTCATATCCTTCCATTTTATTCATGCAAACATAGCTGTCATTTTATCATAGATGTTTATAATATTTTATGTTGCGGTGGATTCTTGTCTCACGAACATTTATTCCATATCTCTTTGTTTGTCATTTAAAAAGTTGTAAATGCCAATAAATTGTAAAATGTATAAGACAAGTTGATAATGTGTTTAATATATAAAGGATTATAAAACTGTTTACATACCAGTTAAGCTTTCAGCTTGGTCAGACTTTTCTGTTATTTTTCCCCATCGTCCTCAACCACTGACTCTACATCAGGCACTTCGCCGTTGTCATTAGTACTAGTATGCTCCTGGGAAGGATCTTCTACACTGTGTTCTTCTTGACTCACTAAAATTATAATATATCGGATATGAAGTAAAGACTAAATAAAAGTCTTTCAGTTGTAACATGAAGGTCAATGTGGACAACACTTTCAGAAATCAGCTTGCAACATATAGACAGACAAAAAAGTTCATAATATGTGATCACAATATTTGTGCATACAATATAGATTACTTTGGCCTCTATTTCATATGATTATGTGTCCATTGTTGTTTATATTCGTTCAGTCAGTGACAAAGGCATAGAGAGAGGGTTGGGATCTCACAAAACACGTTTAACCCCGCCACACTTGTGCGTGCCTGTCAGGATCCTTTGACATCGGTTGTCTTTGTTGAATAGATGTTCATCATTTCTATGTTAAAAAATAAAGTGTTCACGTCAATTTGTAGTGTTGGGGAAATGTTTACACATTTCATTTGTTTAGGGGGGTCTCCAAGAGCTCGCCGTGCCGTATAGGTTTCTGTTCATTATTGAAGGCTGTGCGGTGACCTCTTTTTTGTACTAATTTTGCAATATACTTGTTGTAGGGTGTTGTCTTATCTCCGTTTACTCCTGATCTCGTTTCATATCTACCTATATACATATAAATGTAGTAAAATTCCTAAATAGTTATTTCACTCACCCTCAGTAACAGCTTCCGTGACACCAGAATTAAGGTTCTCATCAAGTTTATCCAATATTTCAATGGGTAAATCTTCTTCGCTGACCATCCCTTGAGCTGCAAGTTGTTCAAAAATGGCGATTGATGATCTGGGATGTTGCCCAAAGACTATCTCGTAGGGAGTTGTCTTGGTAGTAGATGAGACTGTGGTATTCATACCATACACAACTAAGGGGAAACTAGAAATCCATCCTTTCTCGTTTTCCTGAATCCATTTACCAACCTTAATAGCAAGGTCACAATTTGCCTTCTAAATACAACCTTGTGACTGAAGATGTCTAGGACGTCCATGAATGATAAGAAGATCAGTCCAGATGCACTTCAATTCTGTTATCACTGTGGCCACAAATTCAAGGCCGTTATCGGATTGCGGTATATTTGGTGGTCCAAACTGGGAAAAGATTGTCATCAGTCTCTCAGCAACATCAGCTGCAGTTTATTAACCACAGGATATGCCCAAGAAAACTTACTTTAACCATCTCTAGCATTAGTTGAGCTTATTAACATCGAAAATTGGCAAAATCGTGCACTTAATGATGCAAGCACAAAACTTTGCAAATATGTTATTTAGTCCATATAGACACATGTTCAATGCCTAGCCACCTGGAAGTCGGCCATTTTTCAAGATGACAGCCAAATTACAATCAGACTGTCTCTGGCAGGCGAAATTCGCAATCCTCATGTTATGTGCATGTGCATATTGCATATGAACAAATGCAAATTATATCTTTGCTGCATTATATATGTTATTCAGCTACATTTGTTTCACTATGATTACTATTCGACTAAAACAGCCGTTATAACAGAAAACAAACATGAACAGAAGCAATCTATTCTGAACTACTCAGGGCACACTGGTATAATCCACTGCCTTTTATCTCGGCATATAGTTCAGTGTCAGCTTTTGTACTCCAAAATACTTTATGACTGTCCCTTTTAATTCCATAAAGTCGTACCTGAATTGACAGGATGTGCCAACGCGCGTGATAGCCGAGTCAAGAAGATGGGGGAGGGGGCTTGTTTCTCCGGATAGTGTACATACATCACGGGAGTAATAGGCGGTAAAAGAACAATCCCTCAGCCTGATATACTAGTATGTTTGTTTTGAGTCTTATTATTTGTGGTAGAGTTTTGTATTGAAATCTAATTTTTCATAGCAATTGTGTTGTGTTGATTTTTGAGTTGTATTAATTTTTTGTTTCCAAATGGGGAAAAGAATTATTCCTTCAAAAACGTGTAAAGTCGCAAGTTCCCTCAACAATCATACAATAATCCCCCACATTTTTCAGGGAAAGTATGGACCGTCCAGATAGCTCAACAAGGACTCATGTTTCAATGTTTTTGTGTGATAGACATTCTCCTATGTCCGATTTTACATTGTATATAAGACATTTATTACATGTTAATATAAGTTTATTTGCTTTTGGGTAGGATGTTAAATGCCAACAAAGGATCAAAGGACTAACAACGATCTACTAAAACATTACACAGAAAACTAAAGATTAAGCAACGCGATCCCCACTAAAAACCGGAGTTGAACTCAGGAAGTGTAAGTATATCCTGTTGCACGTGTGACATTCGCCCTGTTGGCTTTGTTACACACCCTGTGGTAAAGCATGAATGAGGACAGGACCGAATTGTAATAGCTAAAAATGGAACATATCCATTGGTTTTTCATAAAACAGATACTCCATAACGTTATCCATGTCATGGCGGTGACCGTAAAACGTTCGAAGTGATCTAGTAATTTCCTTGTTAGCAGAAAACCCCCATCAACGAAATTATAACAGGCACCACAAGCTCTGGAATATCGGATCGAGCGAGTGATATGTACATACTCCGTATGTAGTTGTTGCTAGAAAGTTGACATAGTATGATACATGTTGCATGTGTATGAAAGAATTGGAAGAATAAAATAATCTGTTTTGTCGTAAAGTTGCGTTCTTAAAATTTGTTTGCTCGCGTATTGAGTGTCATGTCGATAGGTGGACAGATGTGTGAGTTAGTTATATAACATCCAACATATGGGGGTTTGTCTTCTATAAATTGAATATCATTGTCATATCATATCCATATAACTTTTATATAACTTTACTCCTTGATATAACATGAAAATTGACACCTTGCATTAAGCAATACTAACTCACTCGCTAACTATAAATAATTTGCAACTCGAACAAATACAAAGCCAAATATTAAACAATTGACATAGATGTGTGAAATTGAAACTGTTAACAATATTTTATCAAGAAAACAAAGCATATATATTGGTACTAAAATTGTTTAAAGGTTTTATGACACATTGTATGTAAGTTCATTATCATAATTAAAACATATTTATTTAAAGCTGGTGTTCAAAAATTAAACAAAGACACGAGCTCGTAATCTGTTTTTTCCTATCTAAGCCCTTTAAGGTCCTTGTATAATGTTGAAGTCAATGTTAAAATACAACAAATAGTTATCGTTATAATCACCTACGTGTCATTGTAAACTTATCTACCATGTCCTTGTAAACAGTGGGGAATGTCATACACATAAGACATTTATAAACAGTGATTACTGCAAATAAAGAATATTATTGATATGACGTGGTTTGACGGAATACACACAGGAACTGTCCATAAAAAGTGATGAGATGATAGGATACTGTTTTGCTGATGTAAAATTTTTAAATATACTAGTAATGTGTATGATGTCCTGGTTTTAAGACATAGGTGTAGGTCTACAAATAAGGGTAAAATATCATATATGTCTGGTTGAATAATATATAAGGGACAAATCCCAAATAGGATAATTTAAAATTAATAGCATTATTATCATAATCTTGCTTGACAAAACAACAATATGCAGTTAACAATCTGAAAATGAAAATCAAGAAAATACGACACCATTAGAAAAGTCCTAAGATCTAATAGCAATATTATGATATCCTAACGATTAACGTAGCTACATGCGTAGGAGTGGATCGGACAGTTGGATGACTGGAAAGTGTGGGAAATATTGTAAGTGGACTGTGGAGAAGGAGGAAGGCAATTCTTCGGGAGAGGATGCGAAAGCCTGCAAAATTGTCAAGCAATACTGATAATAAAAACATCATTTGGATCCGGAAACAAGCTTTAAAACCTTGCTAAATGTTAATTGATAATAGTTGGCTTATATGCTAATTATTCATCAATTTCTTAATGTTATTAAAACAGTGGGGAGGCAAAACGTTTGAATGTTGGAATGGGGAGGGGACATGTGTCCAGGCCAGGATCCTATGTACTTGGTAGATATACGGTACAAACCATCATCAGAAAATGAATAATTCAATAGATCTGTCCGAAAGATGTCCACAAATATTTAAGTGCTGGAAATCCTGTGATGGTCGAACAATTTATGACGACTGCCAACTGGGCTGCTCTGCTGACCGACCCGTTCCTTTGTTCATATGAGGCTCCCTGCCTAAAGTGCTTCTCAACCAAAAACGTAAATAATATAACCCTATCCTTTAATTTCATTTCCCGCTATATAAAAAATGTATGTTTACTAAATAATAATAAGCTTTGTGATGTTGTTGATCACATCTAGATTCCATTGAGCTTGAGATACAGGACAGTGCATACACAGCGAGGTCTGTTGCAACTGATTTTATACAATCTATTAGACAAATATTCAAAAAATAATTTTCTTGAATTTACTTTTATGATATGAAGATCATAAAGTATTAAGCTATGATAACACACAGGTTCATGTGATATAACCACGTTGTCCTAAAATCTTAGAGATCTACTATATCAGTTTGTTAAGTAATCGACATATATATATCCTATATGGTAAAAAATGGCTTCGATGGGTGAGAACTGAAGATAGCAAAGAAGTAACCAAAGGTCGTAAATCAGAGGACAAACAATACAATATTCTAAGAAAATGACAAAACGGCACACAACGATTTACAAAAAATAAACATAAAACTTGTTTGAACCCAAACATTGCACGAGTAACCAGGTGATACCATAGTTTGAATGAATATGTAGTTAGAATTGGTCACCAGGAAAATATAAATTGGAACGAGTCAGGACGGGTTTATGATTATGTTGGACCCTTGACTACAAACACAATGAGACCCCAGTTATTGTTAACCAAGGCATACATTTCAGACTCTTGAAATCAATTTATTCCAAATGGAAGAAAGTTTCGATTGAATGAGCTATTTCTTGTACAGGTCCTAATCAAGTGTGCAGTCATGTGATTGTAATCAGGAGTACCAGTGTCAACGAATTGAAATAATGGGCAAGACAAACATTTTATTATAATTATTAAACATTTATTAATTCATCTTTAAAGGGATAATTCAGCACGCTTTCATTCTTCATTTACAAATGCAGTAACTTTGTGGAGGCCCTTGAATGTATCTTAGCAAGCCCATGCCTTAAACGGTCACTGTAACGAGTGTTCTAAAAGCATTTCATTATAATTAAAACAGATTCAAATTAGGTACTACTTTTAATATTAACATTATAGTTACATTTTCCTGCTTACAAGATTCTTAGATCGTCTTACATTGTGTTGTTAGTAAATGCAAATAATAACAAAATTGTAGTTCATAGAAATTGTATCTAACCCCTGTGTGTCCCCATTCAACCTGGTATGACTTTTTATCGACAAGACCGGGTTCGAACCCACGATCTATGGCACTCGAGACGAACACGATAATTATTACACCACCGATGTGATTAGTACATTTGAATATTAATTGTATCACTGATGTGGTCTTTATCCATATGAAATGATATACTGAAGATCAATAAGCCAAAACGAAATAAAAAAGGTCTCATTGATGTTCACCTCCGTCTGTGTTGTATACAGTCCAGTACATGGTTTGAAAATGCCACCTCGCTTAACATAATACATGTTATTGCCCGTTATCTTCTGAAAACGACTCAACGCTAACCAGACATCTTCCAAAATATTACTACTTGAAGCGGAAGCCTTAATTTATAATGATGTGGTAAATATGAGGTAATATCTAATTAATTAATTTAGTATCCAATTTATTACATAAATAACACATGTTAAATAAATATAACATTTCTACCACTTTATGGAAAATTAAGTCTCGATCTTTAAGAAAACTTTTAGAAATGCTCTAGATAAACATTCAGACGTTTTGTAGCTAGTCACATGCAAACTGGTTATAGTGGAAAAGTAAGTATATCTATGTCTCGATGCTGGCTAGCCAATGAAAACGCTTCAAAATAGGAAATCTTAAAAAAATGCAATTTAAAAAGAGTTTCACGATACCAAAGGGGAAATCAGAATCAGAAAATCTAGGGTGTGTATGGTGTTTAACGCCATTTTCAACACTATTTATGTTTAAACGTGGAGCTCAGTTTTATTGAAGAAGGAAACCACCGACTTGCCGCAAGTCACTGACAAGCTTTAATACATAATGTTGTATCGAGTAAACCTCGCCATGAGCATGATTCGAACTCGCAACGTCATAGTGGTGATAGGCACCGATTGCATAGGTAGTTGCAAATCCAACTGCCATACGATCACGATCACGACGGTCCCTCCGAAAATCGATGAAGGACAGACAACACAATGGTCAAAACATAGCACAAAAGATTCGCGAGTCACACTCATGGATTTCCGTCTGACAGTCTGATAATATCAATTCATCTTTTTCCTGTGAACATTCATGAACATTTATATTTCCCATGTTTATTTTACGATAAAAAAATCAGCTTAAAATGCTTTAATATATAATACATATTTATAATTTTACTAAATCAAATTAAGACAAACACCAGAGCTAAATTATATGCATTAATATATAATAGATTGTTGTATTCACATAACGTGTAAAACATAGTTTATAACTACTTTCATACCCTGCAAACATAAACAAAAACAAAAAGGTGGACATAAACCTATTGCGTCTTACATAACCAGAGGGGCAATAATAGTCATGTTCAGTAACATCATCAAGATACTTAGACCTTATATTCTCGTTATGCTACATATTGTGTTATGGAGTCTAAATCTTTATTAGTTGTGTCTTTTCTGTCGTGTGTTGTTATTTTACTTATCTTTGGTAAGTAATATATTTCTATATTTTCATACAAAAGTTTTAAAGTAAACAGTAAATACATGTCATACCTTCAACAAACATTATTTCATAACAATAAGGTGAAATCAGGGTCTCCCACTGTAAATATGTCAATCTAGTTTACTTTAGTAAATAACGCTACCATTGATGGTCAAGTTGTTTATTTGTGTAATGGTGTTTAACGCAACTGTCAATAATATTTCAACTATATATCGTGAAGGTCATTTTATTCGTGGAGGAAACCGGATGACCCTGATAAAACCACCGACCTGTCGCAAGTCACAGACAAACTTTATCACATAATGTTTTACACCTTCCCCTGATCGAAATTCGAACTCACATCAGTAGTGATAGGTACTGATTGCATAGTAAGTTGTAAATCCAACTGATACGACGGCCCGTTATTTGGTGTCTGCATTGGAAACATAATTCTCACAATTCATTGTCGAATATCTGATTCATGTCGATGAACATTCAATCAACAGATTTACGCTTATTATTAAATGCAATACCATTTAACAATTCAATTTAATATTGTATTTAAGTGTCATATCTCAATTACACGTCATAATACACAAATAAAGCAACCATACAACAACGAATTAGAGAGCCATTCGTTACAGAATTATAAGAGACTATAATTAAAACAGTACCTACAACACAAATATATAAAACAATCTTATATCATTATATGTTACATACATTTATATATAAGGTTTGTAACTCTACAAAGAACAACGTATAAATGTAAGCACTGTATAGCTGGTGTCTTTCTTAAAAAAAATCGCAACTCAAATGAATCTCGCATCAGTTCGGCATTGATCGATTAATTGATTTTATGGTGTTTTAACACCACATTCAGCGATATTTTAGCTATATCATGGCGACCAGTGTTAGTGGTGGATGAAGTTGGAGTACCCGGAGAGAACCGCCGACCCTGGGCAAGCAACTGCAAAGCTTTAACACTAGCAGCTACGAGTCGAGTGCACCTTTTTGTAATTTGCAAAGCTGGACGCGAACCCACGCCATATTGGTGATAGGCTTGTATGAGCTGTTAGATCCAACGACCTAACTCATTGAGCCACCCGGTATCATCAGTTCGACAACGTGCATGTCAAGTCAATATTAATTGCCATATCCCTTTAAATGTGTTTATGATTATAAATATTTCAATATATTCATTAAAAATTGGAACATAACCATTGGCTATTCATAAAACAGATACTCCATATCGGTTATTCATATCATGGTGGTTACATGTACCGTATATCTGGAATAATATTTCTGCTATATATATCTACATTGTACATATGAAGAGCAATTGATTGGTGAACCACATTTATCAAAGTTAAACGTTATGTCATCTTTAAAGTTGTTTGTAAATAATATTCTCTTTAAAGGAGAAGTTGCTTACTGATTTACATATATGTATCCATGACGAACAGGTAAACAGAGAATGCAGTGTCAGATGAATAGACTAAGTGTATGAATGAAATCCGTACACAATGGAGCATAACATAAACTAAGGGATTGTAGAATATAATATTGTTTTGAGGTTGTTATGAAACCTTGTATGTAAGTTAATTATCATAATTAAAACATATTTCTTTATTTTAAAGTTTGTGTTCATATAATAAACAAAAACACGAGCTCGTAATCTCTTTTTCTGTCTCTTCCTTCAACCTTTTAAAATATGTGTATAATGTTCAAGTCAATGTTAAAATACAACAAATAGTTATCGTTATAATCACCTACGTGTCATTGTAAGCTTATCTACCATGTCCTTGTAAACAGTATGGAATGTCATAACATAAGACGTTTATAAACAGTGATTACAGCAAATAAAGCATATTATTGATATTTATATGTGACCAAATGTACATAGGAGCTGTCCGTTAATAGAGGTGACATAACCATCGGCTCATATGAAAATTGTTGTTGATGTAAAATTTTTAAGTACAATTTGTTTCATGTCCTGGTTTTAAGACATAGGTCTACAACTAAGCATGCAAAATCATATATGCCTAGTTAGATAATATATAATGGACAAATCCCTATTAGGATAATTTAAAATTACTATCAAGTCATAATCTTGCGTGATAAATCAACACAAATAAAATATGCAATTAACATTAACAAGATTGCTATGCCATAGCCATTGTCCCCTGCCTATTTACATTTAAATAGCTCTCCATTTTCAAATCGTTTTTGTCACATATCATTTTCGTTGAAATTGGAGCATTTCGAAATTTTACGCATTTTGGCGGACATCTTAAAAATGGCTGCCATAGTGACCGTCATTTTGAAATCGAATTGGTCACGATCACATTCCTCTAAAAACTCTAAATATCAATTTTCTTTGTAATTGGAACAATGGAGTACTTCCAAATTTGCTATGTGTTTTGGCGACCACATTGAAAATAGCTGCCAAAATGGCCACCATAATGGCATTTGACACTATCACATTCCTCAGGACGAAAATCTTCTAAATATAAATTTTCGTTTAAATTGTAGCACTTTGAAATTTTGATGTGTTTTGGCAGACATCTTAAAAATGGCCGCCATTCTCACAATTTAGAGATTCCTAATATAATACTTATGTGCACGCTTAAAATACATTGGTCAACAAATAAAAATATGAGAATGCTTACAACATATCTCGGACGAACGGACTAACGGACGAACGGATGGACTAACGGACGGATCAACGGGTCGAGGGACAATAAATGAAAATAAGGAAAACATCACACCATCGGAAGAGTCATAAAATCAAACAGTAATATCATACCCAACCAATGTATGCAAGAACACATGACAAGATATCATAACCTACACACACAGCATTAAAACCTTGTTGTTTGATAATTGATAATAGTTGGCTTTTATGATAATAATTCATCAATTTCCCATTTTAGCCAAAAAAGTTGGGAAATCAAATATAGTTCCCTCACCTTTGTCTGTTCAGTTGGGGAAAAGGGGACATCTTCCAGAAATAATTGAGTGCTGGAAATCCTGTGATGATCGATCAATTTATGATGACGCCCACACAAACTATGTGATGAATGACTATTGGTACAAACTGTGCACCTCTTCTGACCGACTTATTCATTTATTCGTATGATGCTCATAGCCTACAGTCTATCCCTGTCATTTACCATTGATTTCATTTTCAGCTTTATAGATGATATATCTTTACTAATTAACTCTTAGTTTGATAATGTTGTTAATCCAAGAAAAAGGACCAAAAAAGGCACACAACGATTTGCACAATATATACATAAAACTTGTTTGAACCCACACATTGCACGAGTGACTAGGTGAGACCTTAATTTGAATGAATATGTAGTTACAACTGGTCCCAAGTAAAATACCAATTGGAACGAATCAGTACCGGTTTATGATTATGTTGGCTATATATACAGTGAGGTCCCAGTCTGTTATAATCATCAAAGGCGCGAATTGCAGATGCTTTAATAAGATTATCAGGTTATTCAAATAGAAAGGAAGTGTCGATGTAAGGATTTTTTTTTTGTACAGGTCCTAAGCCAATATGAAGTGATGTCAATGTAATCCGGAATGTCATTGCCAACAAATTGACAATATATTATTACTGTTAAATATTTATAAATTGAGTCATCTTTAAAGGGATAATTCAGTATTCTTTATTTACCGATGTAGTAACTTAATTGATAGAGGCGCCTGGATGTAGTTCACCGAGCCCTGGTGTTAATCCGGCTCTGTAACGAGTATTATATCATAAAGTCTATCATTATATATCAAAGAGCATCAATATACTACTCTTAATATTAAAACTATAGGTACATTTTCCTGCTTACAACATATGCCTGATTGCCATTTTTGTATCTTGAAACTCTTCTTGTTCTGTCTTGTTATTAAATGCAAATTATAACATAATTGCAGTTTATAGAAATTATATATTACCCCTGTGTGTCCATTCAACCTGTGGATACCCCTTGTCTTATGCAGCTTTTATTTGGATTTTGAGATGCGGAGAATTAACAATTTTAAATCAGTTAGACCTTTAATATAATGTATGTTTAAATGATCTTCAAATAACTGATTGATATGTTTTTAGACAAGGCATACATATTCTACTCAATTGCAATAAGCATGTACACCGCTCGATGGATATTAAATTATGTGGTTCCTTAGTTCCTCAATCGTTGTTACATGCATGCACGTCTTGTAGGGTATTCGATGTTGTGACGCGTTAGCATAGAATGAAAACACATGCATGCGCTTCGTACGAAATTAATTATGTTGTTTAATAACATCAAATGTTAAACACACGCATGCGCCTCGAAAGTTATATATTATGTGGATAATTAACATCTAATGTTAAAATCACGTATTCGCCACTTATGATATTTAATTATATCGTGTATTACTAATGATAAAGAATATTTAATTGATTGTCTACATTTGAATTGGTGTCACTTTATATCATCTACTTTTGGATTGGTGTCAGTTTATATCATCTATTTTTGAATTGGTGTCCGTTTATATCATCTATGTTTGGAGTGGTGCCAGTCTATATCATCTATGTTTGGAGTGGTGTCAGTCTATATCATCTATGTTTGGATTGGTGTCAGTGTATATCATCTATTTTTTGATTGGTTTCAGTCTATATCATCCACTTTTGGAATGGTGTACATTTATTTCATCTACATTGGATTGGTGTCAATTTATATCATCTACGGTTGGATTTGTGTCAGTCTGTAATCTATGTTTGGATTGTTTCAGTCTATATCATCTACTTTGGGGTGATGCCAGTCTATTTCTTCCACGTTTGGATTAGTGTCAGTTTATATCGCCTAAGTATACACTTGTGTCAGTTTATACAATCTTCGTTTGGAGTAGTGTCAGTTTGCATCGTCTACTTTTGGATTGATGTTAGTTTATATCATCTACGACTGAATTTGGATCAGTTTATATCGTCTACGCTTAGATTGTTGTCAGTTTATATAGTCTACGTTTAAATTGGTGTCACTTTATATAGTCTACGCTTGAATAAGTGTCAGTTTGTATCGTCTACATTGAGAGTGGTGTCAGTCAATATCATCTATGTTTTTATTGGTGTCAGTCTATATCATCTACTTTTTGGGGTAATATCAGTCTATATCATATATGTTTGGATTTCATTGTTCACTTCAACTACACAAAGTAAAGTCTTACGAAATACAATTTCCTTATTGATTGTTGTCTGTCGTATTTGAATTCAAGAATCCATGCATAACTGCATTTTCAAAAAATCACGAAAATTAGAGTCAACGAATAAATATACTTTATCTTTTTAGGTAAATGTTTCCTTCCTCTATCACTGACAATACTTTTACTGGTGTCTTATAGGAAGCAGGAACTGCTTATCCTTTGCGATCACCTTAATCCATCCCCGGTGTTTTGGTTGGGTCCGTGTTGCTTATCGTTTTTCTTTTTTTGTGTTGTTCTATTATGTGTTTCTACGTCCTGAGTTCCATGCTATAATGTCCGTTATGATTTTTGCATTAAAACGATGTTCTATTCGTCTTTACCTCATGTTGTTTGCAGGAGGGCGCGTGTTTTATTTACGTTATTTGAGTTTGTTTTCGTATAGTGGTGTCCAACACATATTGCATTGTGCTTTTGTTTTATATTACTTCGTCTTGTCTATGTTGCAAGTTTCTCTGGATTGCCCTTTCTTGAAAGCCCCTTCGGTATTCTCTAAATTTTATTCAACGTAGAATACAGGCTATTACATACAATGTGTAATAATAAGTTCATGTAATACACACAACATAGCACAAATCTGTGTTATGAAAAGATTGATGATACCAAAGGAATAATCATTATTCGTAAGTCGAAGAACAGACAATACAATGGCCAAAAAGGTCAAAAGTACAAACAATGATTAATAAAACATTACACAGAAAACTAAAGATCAAGTAACACGAACCCACTAGAACACGGGGGTAACCTCACGTGATCCTAAAGAGTAAGAAGTACCTGCTCCGCATGTGGTACCCGTGGTTTTATTCTTGTTACGCACCCGTTGATCAATCATGAAAAAGGAAAAGATTGGATTGTAATCACGATAAACGAAACATATCCGTGTTCATTCGTGACACAGATATTCCGTAGTGGTTAACAAGTCATGGTGGCGACCGTAAAACTGTCAAAGTGATGACTTCAAGTTAACCACTATTAACCATTGGTTCAGTTGATTTGGTGTTAGCAGTAAACCTCTATCAAAGAAAGCATGATTTGAGGCACACACACTGTACTATACAGATATATACTCCAGGAACTGCTGAAATGTTGCTACAAATAAATGGAAAGTTCACAATGGGAAATTGCAATGATTTCTTTTATCGTATGTTTTCGTTCTTAGTCGACTATCTCTGTCAATTTGGATGATTATGCCAACGTACAAAGCAGATCTAGCTGCATCTGTGGTTAATATTCTTGATTATGAAAAGTATACCATTTTCACTTGTTTTAAATAGAATGAAAAATGCTAGTCATATTATCATGATTTGACATGTACTGGTATTAGTTTTGGATGGTTCAGACATTAAAATTGCACTATGTTGTCTTTGAAATCATGGGTCCCAAGTGGAGCCGTGAATAAACAATATGTTTAAGATTCATTTTAAGGGAAATAAATTTCGAGAAGGCTATATTGAAATTTTTGGAAAATCACTAACAAAACTTACTCATACATCCAGGTGTAAATCCTGTTTCTGAACGTCTGTCATTTGGACATGGAAGTTGATTTCCTGCAAATAATAAAACAAACTAATTTAATATTCTAATCTAAAGTTCAATAGGAGTGTAATATACGAATATTGAAACAGACATACATCTTTATTTTCCTAACTGAATTGTCCAATGAAGTTTATATTAATATTCGTATGTTGTGCAATTTTTCACTTGCCTCGTGGGCATAATCGTATATTAGTTGCATTTACAGCTACCTATTTAATCGGTGCCTAGCAACACTAACGTGGTCAGTTCAAAGCCCGCTCATGGTCAGATGTACTCGATACAACATTATGTGATCAAGTTTGTCAGTGGCTTGCAGCAGATCTGCAGTTTTCTCAGGTTATACCAGTTTCCTCCATCAATAAAACTGTCCACCACGATATGACTGGTATATTGTTAAAAATGGCGTTAAGCACCATAACCCTAACCATAACACACTTGTAAACCAGTATTTGAAATTATTATCTAATGTGTAAAACACCATATCTAAGTATGGTTTCTATAATAAAACAAAAACAGCATTTAATCCTTTAAGATATTGGTATGAGTACCACTTTTAGGATATAGGTAGGAGTATCACCTTTAGGATATAGATAGGAATATCACCTTTAGGGTATGTGTAGGAGTATGACCTTCAGAATATGGATAGAAGTATAACCATTAGAATATAGGTAGGAGTATTACCTTTAGGATCTGGATATGCGCAACACCTTTATGATAAAGATATTAATATAACCTTTAAAATATGGATAGGAATATCTCTTTAAGGGTATAGACAAGAGAATCACCTTTAGAATATAGATAGGAGTATCACCTTTAGAATATAGATACGAATATCACCTTTAGGATATAGGTAGGAATATCGCCTTTAGTTTATGAATAGGTGTATTATAGTTATGATAAGACAGGAATATCACCTTTAGGATACATATAGGAGTATTACCACTAGGACATAGATACGAATATCACCTTTAGGATATGGATAGGAGTATTACCACTAGAATATAGATACGAATATTACCTTTAGGATATGGATAGGATTTTCACCTCGAGGATATGGATACGAGTATCACCTTAAAGATAGAGATAGGATTATGACCTTAAGGATATAGATAGGAGTGTTACCTTTATGATAAAGATAGGAGTATCAGCTTGAGGATATATATACGAATATCACCTTTCGGATAAGGATAGGATTATCACCTTTATAATCTAGATAGGAGTATCACCTTTAGGATGAAGATTGGAGTATCACCTTTAGGATATGGATGGGTATATGGATAGGAGTATGACATTTAGGATATATATAGGAATATCACCTATAGGATATGGGTATGAGTATCACTTTTAGGATATAGATAGGATTATCTTCTTTGGGTCATAGGTAGGAGTATCAACTTTACGATATAGATAGGAGTATCAACTTTAGGCTATGGATAGGAGTAGCACATTTAGGATATGTGTAGGAGTATCACCATTAGTTTATGGATATTTGTAATACCTTTAGGATATAGATAGGAATATCACCTTGAGGATATAGATATGATTATCACCTTAAAGATATAGATAGGAGTATCACATTAAGGATATAGATAGGAGTATTGGTGTATCACCTTTAGGATATTGATAGGAATATCACATTTAGGATATATATATGAGTATCACTTTAGGTTTTGTTTGGGAGTAATACCTTTAGGATTTGGATATGTGCAACACATTGATGATATGAATATGAGGATAACCTTTTGAATATGGATAGGAGTATCACCTTTTGGATATGGATATGCGCATCACGTTTATGATATAGATATGAGTATAACCTTTAGAATATGGATAGGAGTATCACCTTAAGGATATAGATAGCAGTATCAACTTTAGGATATAAATAGGAATATCACCTTTAGGATGTAGAGATATGGGTATAAGTACCACTTTTAGGATATAGATAGGAGTATCACCTTTAGGATATGGATATGAGTATCACCTTTAGTTTATAGATAGGTGTATTATATTTATGATAAAACAGGAATATCACCTTTATGATACATATAGGAGTATTACCACTGGGACATAGATATGAATATCACCTTTAGCATATGGATAGGAGTATCACCTTTAGGATATAGATAGGAGTATCACCTTAAATATATAGAAAGGATTATGACCTTAAGGATTAAGATAGGAGTATTACCTTTAGGATAAAGATAGGAGTATCAGCTTGGGGATATAGATAGGAGTATCACTGTGTCACCTCTAGGATATAGATAGGAGTATCAGTGTATAACTTTTAGGATATAGATAGGAGTATCACATTTAGGAAATAGATAGGAATATAATCTTTAAGATATATATAGTGGTATCAACTTTAGGATATGGGTAGAAATATTACCTTTACTATAAAGGTAAGAGTATCATCTTTATCATATAGATAGGTCTATCAAATTTAGAATATGAGTACGAGTATTACTTTAGGCTATGGGTAGGAATATTGCCTTTAGGATATGTGTAGCAGTATCAACATTATGATATAGATATGAGTATCACTTTAGGCTTTGGGTAGGAGAAATACCTTTAGGATTTGCATATGGGCAACACATTTATTATATGAATATGTGTGTAACCTTTAAAATATGGATATTAGTATCACCTTAAGAGTATAGATATGAATATTACCTTTAGCATGAAGATCGGAGTATCACCTTTAGAATATAGATAGGAGTATTACCTTGAGGATATAGATAGCAGTATCACCTTTATGATATTGGTAGGGTTATCACCTTTAGGGTATGGATAGGATTATCACCTTTAGGATATAGATAGAAGTATCACCTTAAGGATATAGTTAGCAGTATCACCATTGTAATATTGGTAGGATTATCACCTTTAAGGCATATATAGGATTATCACCTTTAGGATATATATATAAAAGGATCACATTAAGGATATATGTAGGAGTATCAGTGTATCACCTTTAGGATATATATAGAAATATAACCTTTAAAATATGGATAGGAGTATCACCTTTAGGATAAATATACAAATATCACTTTTATTATATTGATAGGAGTGTCACATTTAGGATATAGAAAGAAGTATCACCTTAATAATATATATAGGAGTATCACCCTTAGGATATAGATAGTAGTATCACCTTTAGGATATAGATAAGAGTATCACCTTTAGGATAAGGTAGGAATATCACCTTTAGAATATGGATAGGTATATGAATAGGAGTTTCACATTTAGGATATAGATAGGAATATCACCTTTAGGATATGGGTATGAGTATCACTTTTAGGATATAGATAGGATTATCCCTTTAGGTTATAGATATGATCATTACCTTTAGGGGATATATATGATTGTCACCTTTAGGATATAGATAGAAGTATCACCTTAAGGATATAAATAGGAGTATCACCTTTAGGATATAGATAGGAATATCACCTTTTGGTTATGGGTATGAGTATCACTTTTAGAATATTGATAGGATAATCACCTTTAAGGTATGGATAGGAGGATGACCTTCTGAATAATGGATAGAAGTATAACCATTAGAATATAGAAAGGAGTATCACCTTTAGGATCTGGATATGCGCAACACCTTTATGATAAAGATATGAGTATAACTTTTAAAATATATATAGGAGTATCACCTTAAGGGTATAGATAAGAGTATCACCTATAGGATATAGATAGCAGTATCATATTTTGATAATAGACAGGAATATCACCTTTTGGATATGGATAGGAGTATCACATTTAGGATACATACATGAATATCACCTTTCGGATATCGATAGCAGTATCACCTTTATGATATTGGTAGGATTATCAACTTTAGAGTATGTACAGGATTATCACATTTAGGATATAGATTTGAGTATCACTTTAGGTTTTGTTTTGTAGTAATACCTTTAGGATTTGGATATGTGCAACACATTGATGATATGAATATGAGGATAACCTTTCGAATATGGATAGGAGTATCACCTTTTGGATATGGATATGCGCATCACCTTTATGATATAGATATGAGTATAACCTTTAGAATATGGATAGGAGTATCACCTTAAGGATATAGATAGCAGTATCACCTTTAGGATATAAATAGAAATATCACCTTTAGGATGTAGAGAGGAGTATTACCTTTAAGATATGGGTATGAGTACCACTTTTAGGATATAGATAGGAGTATCACCTTTAGGATATGGATAGGAGTATCACCTTTAGAATAAAGGTAGGAGTATCATCTTTAGTTTATGGATAGGTGTATTATATTTATGATAAGACAGGAACATCACCTTTAGGATACAGATAGGAGTATTACCACTGGGACATAGATATGAATATCACCTTTAGCATATGGATAGGAGTATCACCTTAAATATATAGAAAGGATTATGACCTTAAGGATTAAGATAGCAGTATTACCTTTAGGATAAAGATAGGAGTATCAGCTTGAGGATATAGATAGGAGTATCACTGTGTCACCTCTAGGATATAGATAGGAGTATCAGTGTATAACTTTTAGGATATAGATAGGAGTATCACATTTAGGATATAGATAGGAATATAATCTTTAAGATATATATAGTGGTATCAACTTTAGGATATGGGTAGAAATATTACCTTTACTATAAAGATAAGAGTATCATCTTTATCATATAGATAGGTGTATCAAATTTAGAATATGAGTACGAGTATTACTTTAGGCTATGGGTAGGAGTATTGCATTTAGGATATGTGTAGCAGTATCAACATTAGGATATAGATATGAGTATCACTTTAGG
>MJUT01017989.1:140810-164939 GCA_002080005.1 Gigantidas platifrons | reverse complement strand
TCACCTTTAGGATATGAATACAAATATCACCTTTAGGATATGAATACAAATATCACCTTTAGGATATAGATAAGAATATCACCTTTAAGATATGAACAGGATTATCACCTTAATGATATAGATAGGTGTATCAGTGTATCACCTATAGAATATTAATAAAAAATAAACAATTACAAAAAAAGAATAAGGATATGAGTATCACCTTAAGGGTATAGATAAAGTTATCACCTTTAGGATATAGATAAAGTTATCACCTTTAGGATATAGATAGCAGTATCAACTTTAGGATAGAGATAGGAATATCACTTTTATATATAGATAGGAGTATCTCCTTTAGATTATAGATAGGAATATCACCTTTAGTATATGGATAGGATTATCACCTTTAGGATATAGATAGGAGTATCACCTTTAGGATATGGATAGCAGTATCATCTTTAGGATAGAGATATGAATATCACTTTCAGGATATAGATAGGAGTATCCCTTTTAGATAATAGATAGGAGTATCACCTTTAGTATATGGATAGTATTATCACCTTTAGGATATAGATAGGAGTATCACATTTAGTATATGGATAGGAATATCACCTTTAGGATATGGATAGGAGTATCATCTTTATGATATAGATACGAATATCACCTTTCAGATATGAATAGGATTAATACCTTTAGGATGTAGATATGAGTATCACCGTTATAATGAAGATGGGAGTCTCACCTTTAGGATGTAGATACGAGAATAACCGTGAGGATATAGTTAACAGTATCACCATTATAATATTGGTAGGATTATCACCTTTAGGGCATAGATAGGATTATCACCTTTAGGATATATATAAAAGTATCACATTAAGGATATATGTAGGAATATCAGTGTATCACCTTTAGGATATAGATAGAAATATAACCTTTAAAATATGGATAGGAGTATCACCTTTTGGATAAATATACGAATATCACTTTTATTATATTGATAGGAGTGTCACATTTAGGATATAGATAAAAGTATCACCTTTATAATATAGATAGGAGTATCACCTTTAGGATATAGATAGTAGTATCACCTTTTGGATATAGATATGAGTATCACCTTTATGATAAGGGTAGGAGTATCACCTTTAGAATATTGATAGGTATATGGATAGGAGTTTCACATTTAGGATATAAATAGGAGTATCACCTTTAGTATATGGATAGGATTATCTCCTTTAGGATATAGATAGGAGTATCATCTTTAGGATGTAGATACAAATATCACCTTTAGGAAATGGATAGAATTATCACCTTTTGCATATGGATAGGAGTATCACCTTTAGGATATAGATAGGAGTATCACCTTAAATATATAGAAAGGATTATGACCTTAAGGATTAAGATAGCACTATTACCTTTAGGATAAAGATAGGAGTATCAGCTTGAGGATATAGATAGGAGTATCACTGTGTCACCTCTAGGATATAGATAGGAGTATCAGTGTATAACTTTTAGGATATAGATAGGAGTATCACATTTAGGATATAGATAGGAATATCATCTTTAAGATATATATAGTGGTATCAACTTTAGGATATGGGTAGAAATATTACCTTTACTATAAAGATAAGAGTATCATCTTTATCATATAGATAGGTGTATCAAATTTAGAATATGAGTACGAGTATTACTTTAGGCTATGGGTAGGAGTATTGCATTTAGGATATGTGTAGCAGTATCAACATTAGGATATAGATATGAGTATCACTTTAGGTTTTGGGTGGGAGAAATACCTTTAGGATTTGCATATGTGCAACACATTTATTTTATGAATATGAGTTTAACCTTTAAAATATGGATAGGAGTATCACCTTAAGGGTATAGATAGGAATATTACCTTTAGGATGAAGATGGGAGTATCACCTTTAGAATATAGATAGGAGTATTACCTTGAGGATATAGATAGCAGTATCACCTTTATGATATTGGTAGGATTATCACCTTTAGGGTATGGATAGGATTATCACCTTTAGGATATAGATAGAAGTATCACCTTAAGGATATAGTTAGCAGTATCACCATTATAATATTGGTAGGATTATCACCTTTAGGGCATATATATGATTATCACCTTTAGGATATATATATAAAAGGATCACATTAAGGATATATGTAGGAGTATCAGTGTGTCACCTTCAGGATATAGATAGAAATATAACCTTTAAAATATGGATAGGAGTATCACCTTTAGGATAAATATACAAATATCACATTTATTATATTGATAGGAGTGTCACATTTAGGATATAGAAAGAAGTATCACCTTAATAATATAGATAGGAGTATCACCCTTAGGAAATATATAGTAGTATCACCTTTAGGATATAGATAGGAGTATCACCTTTAGGATAAGGGTATGAGTATCACCTTTAGAATATGGATAGGTATATGAATAGGAGTTTCACATTTAGGATATAGATAGGAATGTCACCTTTAGGATATGGGTATGAGTATCACTTTTAGGATATAGATAGGATTATCCCTTTAGGTTATAGATATGATCATTACCTTTAGGAGATAGATATGATTGTCACCTTTAGGATATAGATAGAAGTATCACCTTAAGGATATAAAAAGAAGTATCACCTTTAGGATATAGATAGGAATATCACCTTTTGGTTATGGGTATGAGTATCACTTTTAGAATATTGATAGGAGAATCACCTTTAAGGTATGGATAGGAGAATGACCTTCTGAATATGGATAGAAGTATAACCATTAGAATATAGAAAGGAGTATCACCTTTAGGATCTGGATATGCGCAACACCTTTATGATAAAGATATGAGTATAACTTTTAAAATATAGATAGGAGTATCACCTTAAGGGTATAGAAAATAGTATCACCTATAGGATATAGATAGCAGTATCATATTTTGATTATAGACAGTAATATCACCTTTTGGATATGGATAGGAGTATCACATTTAGGATACATACATGAATATCACCTTTCGGATATCGATAGCAGTATCACCTTTATGATATTGGTAGGATTATCAACTTAAGTTTATGGACAGGATTATCACCTTTAGGATATAGATATGATTAATACCTTTAGGAAATAGATAGGAGTATCACCTTTAGAATATGGGTTGGACTATCATCTTAAATATACAGATAGGAGTATCGCCGTTAGGATATGGGTAGGAGTAACACCTTTAGAATATAGATAGGTTGATGGATAGGAGTATGACCGTTTGGATATGGGTAGGAGTATAAACTTAAGGTTATGGATATGAGTAGCACCTTTATGATATGGGTAGGAGTATCACATTTATCTTACGGATATTTGTAATACCTTTAGGATATAGATAGGAATTTCACCTTTAGGATATGAATACAAATATCACCTTTAGGATATGAATACAAATATCACCTTTAGGATATAGATAAGAATATCACCTTTAAGATATGAATAGGATTATCACCTTAATGATATAGATAGGTGTATCAGTGTATCACCTATAGAATATTAATAAAAAATAAACAAATTACAAAAAAAAGAATATGGATATGAGTATCACCTTAAGGGTATAGAAAAAGTTATATCACCTTTAGGATATAGATAGCAGTATCAACTTTAGGATAGAGATAGGAATATCACTTTTAGGATATAGATAGGAGTATCTCCTTTATATTATAGATAGGAATATCACCTTTAGTATATGGATAGGATTATAACCTTTAGGATATAGATAGGAGTATCACCTTTAGGATATGGATATCAGTATCATCTTTAGGATAGATATATGAATATCACTTTCAGGATATAGATAGGAGTATCCCTTTTAGGTAAGAGATAGGAGTACCACCTTTAGTATATGGATAGTATTGTCACCTTTAGGAGTATCACATTTAGTATATGGATAGGAATATCACCTTTAGGATATGGTTAGGAGTATCATCTTTATGATATAGATACGAATATCACCTTTCAGATATGAATAGGATTAATACCTTTAGGATGTAGATATGAGTATCACCGTTAGAATGAAGATGGGAGTCTCACCTTTAGGATGTAGATACGAGTATAACCGTGAGGATATAGTTAACAGTATCACCATTATAATATTGGTAGGATTATCACCTTTAGGGCATATATAGGATTATCACCTTTAGGATATATATAAAAGTATCACATTAAGGATATATGTAGGAATATCAGTGTATCACCTTTAGGATATAGATAGAAATATAACCTTTAAAATATGGATAGGAGTATCACCTTTTGGATAAATATACGAATATCACTTTTATTATATTGATAGGAGTGTCACATTTAGGATATAGATAAAAGTATCACCTTAATAATATAGATAGGAGTATCACCTTTAGGATATAGATAGTAGTATCACCTTTTGGATATAGATAGGAGTATCACCTTTATGATAAGGGTAGGAGTATCACCATTAGAATATTGATAGGTATATGGATAGGAGTTTCACATTTAGGATATATATAGGAGTATCACCTTTAGTATATGGATAGGATTATCTCCTTTAGGATATAGATAGGAGTATCACCTTTAGGATATGGATAGCAGTATCATCTTTAGGATGTAGATACAAATATCACCTTTAGGATATGGATAGGATTATCACATTTAGGATATAGATAGGAGTATCACCTTAAATATATAGATAAGAGTATCACCTTTAGAATATAGATAAGAGTATCACATTTAGGATAAAGATAGGAGTATCATATTTAGGATATACATAGGAGTATCAATCCAGGTCATGGGTAGGAGTATTACCTTTATGACATGGATATGCACAACACCTTTATGATATGGATATGAGTATAACCTTTAGAATATGGATAGGAGTATTACCATGAGACATAAGTATCATCGTTATAATTTGGATAGGGGAATCACATTAAGTTTATAGATAGGAATATCACCTTTAGGGTATACATAGGACTATATCCGTTATGATATAGGTAGGAGTATCACCTTTAGGATATGGATAGGAGTATCACCTGTATGATATGGTCAGGAATGTCACCTTTATGATATGGGTAAGAGCATTACCTTTAACATATAGATAAGGGTATAACCTTTATAATATTGATAGGAGTGTTACCTTTTAGGATATAGATAGGAATATCACCTTTAGGATATGGGTACGAGTATCACCTTTAGGATATGGGTAGGAGTATCACCTTTAAGATATAGATAGGAATATCACCTTTAGGTTTAGGTTATAGATAGATGTTCCATTTGGCCCAGTTGTTTCAGAGGAGTATATTAAAATATGAAAAAGTTAACGGACGGAAGAAGGATGTATGCCAAGTGATGGCACTACCTCACATTGCCCATTGGGCCAGGAGAGCTAAAAATGTTACTAATTCATATTGCCGTAATTGTTCGCGGCTTTTTTTTTGGTGCTAGATATAATGCCAAGAAAATAAAACAGGCTCGAACAAATTCCTGTTAAATACAGTACATGTATTTATTTGATTCTTGTACAAGAATACTAAAGTACACGCAACGAAATTTGCTGCAGCTAAAAATGCTGTAGCTATTTTGTTTTAAATACTGCAATAGAAAAATGAATATGCATAGTTTTCTAATTGTTTTGCCACTTCCCATGGTATATTTACTAAGTTGATCAAATTCATAAACATGTTTTCGTGAAAAGTTTTATGAGCTTTTACTCAATATCTACACATGATCCAGGTAATTATTTGTCTCAACAATAGATCCCTTATTTATGATATGCTCTCCTTTGATGTTTTTTTCATCAATATATTTTGAAACTAGAATATGTGTCTGTAAGCGACAGATGCCCCACTGTAATGCTAATTTTAACCAGAGCCACTCAGGAAAAAAATTTAGGTCAGGATGCTCCACTTCATTTGCACTATATATGTAAAATGATGTTACATCTACATTGTATATCACCATGTGTATCTCAGAAAATGGGCCTAAACACAAAATTTAACCAAAGTCACTCATGCATCAAATGTAGGTCAGGGTGACTCAAATGCTAATGACTGCTGTTGTACTACATAAGACAAATGTTGTAAAATATTGTTGATATATCACACGAGGTCTCGGGGAAATGGACCTAAACGCGAAACTTAACCAAAGTAACTCATGCGTAAAATGTAGGTCAGGGTGCTCAAAATGTTATTGACTTCTGTTGTACCATATAAGACAAATTTTCTATTAAAATATTATTGATATACATGTAGAACAAGAAGTTTCTTAGCAACGGACCTAAATGCAAAACTTAACCAAATCAGGATGTACGGACGGGCGGACAAGAGTAAATATATATGTCCCTTCCACATTCGTGGTCGGGGCATAAAAAGTAGTGGCAAATTTTGTTGTGCTTACTTTAGGTTGTGTATCAAATGCTTGATGAGGCAATGTAGCAATTCATTAAGAGAATTTTTTGCTATTCGTTAAACATAATTATTATACCTCAGTATATACTTTCTTAAAGCTTTTTTAAAGAAATAAAAATGCTATTATTTCACATTTTTAACACTGAGACTATTGACCGCTCATTAGTTTTCAAGACTATTGACTGCCGCTGAACTATTTACTGGCAATTTAAAAAACATGTTAAGAACTATTAAGAACTTCTATTTGTGTCTTTTTAGTAGCCAAATTTTCTCACATTTCCTAGATTGCCTTTGGTATAATAAAACACTTATTTACTGGCTATTCGGGCAATAGCAAGTTTATTGTCCTCATAGCCAGTAAATGGGTGTATACTATTGCACTACAGGGCTTTGAGGTAGTGTGACCCACCATTTCCAAGAAAAAATTTCTCAGCGTTTTGAATTAAACTATCAAAGCTTATTTAAGGCAATAGTTTTATTTATTCCTTTATTTCTATTACAATGTGTGTGTTGTTTTTTTTTTTCCTGTCTACATTGTATTTCTGCATTTTCTAAATATTATATTTTATTTGAGACAATAATAAGGGGATATGGAGTAAATGTACACGAGACAAAATCCCAATACAGGGTAAAATATAGCAAATGAACAATATTTTTATTGTTGTTCTTCATATTGTAGTCTTATTTGACTTGATGTTCTTAAGATATTTTTTTATATCAAACTGTTACCTTTTTCTTATATATTGATTTCATTGTTAATTTTTTGCTATTTTCATAATATGTTTTTCAAATACTTTATTCGAAATTTTAAAACATATGATAGATAAGTAAT
This sequence comes from Gigantidas platifrons, assembly GCA_002080005.1. NCBI lineage: Eukaryota > Metazoa > Mollusca > Bivalvia > Mytilida > Modiolidae > Gigantidas > Gigantidas platifrons. The sequence continues at coordinate 157,712 of MJUT01017989.1, read as the reverse complement.
TTAATTGTGTGTGCTGAACAAGCAAGACAATGACAATCTACAAAGACTTGACCATTTATATTTTCTATTTTCTGTGACCCAAGCTCTCACATCATTAACATTATAAATGTGCCACTTTTCTAAGCAGGTTGTGTCTGGATTAATACAAAGATGTACTGTACATTTTGTACAATAAAACACTGTTTTACGGTGTGGTGATGGAAGCCAATTGATGCATTGATATGACTTGTCCACAGAAAACATATCTTCATTATATGAATTAACACAATCTCCATGAGCTTGTTGTTTGATACATTGTTTTTCCAAACTGTCCTACTCTGAAAAGTTCTGGTACAGCCTGAAAGTTGTACTCTAACTTTTCACAAAAACTTAACATGTTCAATGAAGCATGAAATTTAGTTCAAGGTCAGTAGTCAATTTGTAGTGTTGGGGAAATGTTTTCACATTTCATTTTTGGAGGACTTACGGGTAAAACACAATAAAGGGCAATGCATTGTTGCAGCATAGCTGAACATTCAAGTACTGTTATTCTTAAAAGCAACATGTTTTCTATGATCTATAATATCTGAAGTTGATATGATGTTAAGATTACTCAGAATTACTTGTTATTTCTCTTTTTAATTAACATTTATTCAGACAAGATTATAATTACACCCTTAAATATAGTTAAATTGTTTTTGTAGTGTCCGTAACCATATTTTCTGTTCTGCAGTTGTTATTCTGTCTACAATTGTTCATATTTTGACTGATTATAAATACTCTGTGTATTTTACATCTTGAAACATGAAAATATCAATCTTTTAACAGTGTTTTCTAGAAGATGTTTTTACTGGTTACGAACCCTACAGATTTCTGATAGAAACATACCTTTTGGATAAAGCCTGATAATTTCTCCAATTGATGTTCGATTTTCATAAATTTGGTATCAAATTAATCCTGATTAATTTTTCCAAAGATTTATATTAAAATAGTTTTGTTGAATTCCTAATTTGAAAAGTAAATTTTGGTGTAAAAATAAACAAATTTCAAGTGCAACAGCATAACGCCTTATTTGTGCAAATTTTTCGGTACCCTTTTGCTTGTTACTCAAAAACTATGAGAGATATTTTCTTGAAATCGTGTATGCAACTTCGGTGTTTTACCATCCAAAACATGATATTAAAGTGATACCTTTAAATTCAACGGAAGTATGTTAATATTGCACATAACACACTGTTTTTGAGTATGAGCCCTATGTTGTGTTTCAGCCGTTAAAGAGCTAATTGCCATGCAGTGAGAGTTTGTGCTCATTGTTGAAGGTTGTGGGGTGACCACTTTTTGTACTTGTTTTCGATTTTGCTTATTATAGGGTTGTTGTTTCATTGACATTTACCTCATATCTCTCTCTTTATTTCTAAGTACCAGACTGACATGTGCACCTCAAGACCAAAGCACATACCAAGTAACAGTCACCTACAATGTAGCTCTCCTTGGTTAATGATATACTGGCCTAGTCCGAAAAGCTAAACATGTTCAATGAAGCATGAAATTGAGGTCAAGGTCAGTATATACACTTTGAGGGATCTGTATGAACTAGACTGGCATGTACACCTCAGGATCAAAGCACTTGCAAAATATCAGTGACATATCGGTTCAAGTTACTGAGAAATTGACCTAATCACAAAAACTTAACATCCAAATGTGGACGCCGCCACCGCCGTTGTCACCTACAGAATTAGCATACCTATGGCTCGACTTCAGCGACTTTCTTCACAGACAAGACAAATACTAGTAAATGATCTGTTGTGAGCAACAGCTAATCCACCTCACCTGTTTTGACCAAACTCATTCATACATCATAATTATGTCTATGTGACCAAAGGTGTTGACTGTTCTACTATGTTCCATGGTGGCAGCCATATTGAATATTGGACAGGCTGATTTTAAAATGGGACACCCCAAGGACTATTGTGACCACGTTTAGTTCCAAATGACTAAACAAATTTCAGCAATAGAAAACTGACAAAGTATTTCCCATAGGGTCCAATGTTAAAATATATCTTATGGTGGCGGCCATCTTGGATGACGGGTGGGACCTGCTGGATCTTTTTTTTTATTCTTAAATGGGATCATCCAAGAACTGTTGTGACCATGTTTGGTTCCAATTGGCTGAGTGGATTTCCCAAAGGGACCTATGTTAAACTATGTCCAACTGTGGTGTCCATCTTGGATGGTGGGCAGACCAGCCAGATACAATTTTTAATGGGGACCACTTAAGGACATTTTTTTTACCAAGTTTGGTTACAATTGGCCCAGCAGTTTGGGAGGAGAAGATAATTGAAAAGGTTTACGACTGACAACGACAGACACCAAGTGATGGCAATAGCTCACCTGGGCCAAAGTAACTAGTACAATGTAATGGAATAAACATTTTATTAGTTTTGTTGTATTATTCTTAATATTGTATATATGTCATGTTTTTTGGGCAAATGAGATCAAAAGTTTTTGAATGGAATTTAAAATGTTGTGATATTTTAAACTCGTAATGATATTTTAATTTGTACACTGACCATTCATGTTATTTTTTAGCCCAACAATGAAAACTTGCTTCAAACAAATAAAATCTGTATTCATTTCTACTTTTAGCGAATTAAGTATAAATCTCTGTGATAAAAGGCAAAATAGGCATCACCTGCACACAATTAAAATTATTATCTTACCCTATGTATATAGACTATTCTACCCTACATAGAATAAAAAGAGATATGGGGCAAATGTCGACGAGACAACGACCCCAAAACCAACAGAGCCCAAAAAACTACACAAAAATGTCACTAAACAACCTTCAACAATGAGTATACACCCACACTGTTAGGTGAGCTCTTTATGTCCCCATAAATATAAAATAAGGGAAAAATCACCAACACCATCTGACCCAATCACTATACTAAAACAGAAGAATGATGAACAAAAATTGATCAAGGACAACGATTTACAAAGGTTCCTGACTTGCGACAGGCACATACAAGTGAAGTGTGGCGGAGTTAATCATATTTTGTGAGATCTCAACTCTCCACCTACACCTTTATTAATGGCAGAATGAGTATTAAAGGAATATTAAAGCTCGTTTTAACATATAATTTTTCAACTCGTGACGAAGGTTGTTTCTTTTCAATCTAATTGTAAAAAAAAATCCAAAAATACTTTGCCCGCCTATATAATCCCTAATATCGTTTAAATATCACTTAAAAGGGTCGAAATGATTTTTTGTCCAGGAAGAACAAAATCAATTATTGGAAAAACCCCGCGAAAACCGCAAGATATGACAGAATTATCAATGAATTATGTCACTTTCAGGGTGTCAAGCCACTTCTGACAAAAATTATATAGGAATATAGGATTTTTTAAAATGAAAATATAGGATGAAATTAAGGTATAATTAGCTACAAATACATGGCCTCCACATCCCATATAGCCATGCCTCACCTCCTTTTTACTGACAAATGAAAAAAAAACCCAGCATATTTCAGCTATTATCGTGGCGGTCAGTTTTATTGGTGGAGGAAATCGGAGTACCCAGAGAAAACCTATAAAAATCAGAATTGAAAAAACAACCGATTCGATAAGTACCGTACTAAAGACAAGAGACAGATATAAATAAAGCTAGGAAGAGCTGCTTTAGATACCTAAAACTTATGTCTCCCCTTAAGGAGGTCAACGATCAAGGTCACACGAAGGTCATTACGATACGTGACACACCGCCTTATGGTCATGCAACAGCCATCCACATATCAATATCATTGACCTATCTAGAAAGACAAACAAGTTCTGGTCCGGACAAACTTTGCTGAGAAGAAGCGGAAGAAGAAGAAAACAAGATGTTGCACGCTATGTCGTGCTAAGAATACCCCCACTCGTTCATTTGTATGTCGCACTGTAAACAGGAAGTAGATATGCTGTAAACCTGCAAAGGGGAGACATGGTAAAAGTCACCATGCCAAAGCCATATATCAAATATAAAATCATTTCTTCCTGTAGAAGCTGATATATTTGCTACGAAAGTGTGAACGGACGGACGGATGGACGGACAAACGGACGGACGGACAAGGTGATTGCAATATAGCCCCCTCTCTACGAATGGGTGTATCATATCAGACTAAAACAATATGTCTCCCTTCGTTCGAAGGGGAGACATAACAAGACTACAAAGTACAGCTCGATGTTTAATAACTGACAACTAGCTAAAGTTACTTAAATGCATAAGAGTTATTTTAGAATGTATGAAGATGTACATGTATAAGGCTAAGCCATATATGTCAACTAGACATACCCATAATGCATACATTACATATCAATGGATGATTAAAATCATTACTGTTTAATGCGAAGTGAGCAATCTTTGTGCTATATCATGGCGAGAACAAGTTATTATATACGAGATGATTCCTGCTTTATACTAGACCAACAGGCTGAGCTGGCTCTTAATGTGCTAGCACACGACTCAATAGTCTGCAGGAAGACATGCATGTCACCCTATTCGGACACATTATCCTGATTCATAGCCAACCAGTCTTTGCTCTTACTCTTTAATACTGCATGCTTAGGGAAGAAGCAGCAACTACAAATTTTAAAGTCTGTGGTTTTCACCCGTCAGTGGATCCATCCAACAATTTTCTGCACTCGAGGAGCGTAATGCTAACCATTACACCACAGAGGCAGTTTGAAACTAGTTTTTGTGTATTGCATCTAGATTCCAATACATGCAGGTACATGTACATGTAACCATGACATGGGACCTTCAACATCTAGTTGTCACTTTATATAGAAACTGGAAAACAAAATAGTGTTGTCAGTAAAAACTTTAGAACTTAACAATTTTGTTTTAGCATGAATTCCCCTTGTTTCTAAGCCTCCTACAAATACATTTTCTGTAAAGACATTGCATGTGTAACTGAACTTGAAGGGCATGATTCTCCTCGCAAAATTCACTGCAGTCACCACCATGGCTCAAACCCGGATCGCCAGCACGGCAGTCCACCACTCTAGACAGTCTACAGACTAAGCTACATTGTATTTTAAAAGAAGACCTCCACCAGTGCAGCTAATGGAGGATGCCATAAACCTGTAACCGTTCTATAATTTCATCGTACATAAAGGGAAGGTCCACTACAAATGTATATCAGCATAATCATGATATTGTTTAAATATTAACATATATATTTATACTGGTATATGGACATAAGGGATACATTTGTAATTGAAAAGGCATAAACTTATACATGTACATCTTTAAATTACATGTATATGATGTACATTTTTTTTGTATAATAGGACAAAGTACGAACTAGTCCATCATTTGTCCATGGCCATATTTATGCTTGGTTGAACAGTAAAGATTCAAATATCTAGAACAGCTCTATATAGCCTGAGTAACAGTGTGCACTTACTGACCCTACTTCTGTACATTGATATTCAAATTATTATTGTTTTTTCTCTCATTGTTCAAGCTAATCGCCTTTCTGACGACCTGGTTTCCATTCAGTATAGACATACGGTATGAGAAGCATGCAAAGTGGGAGGTAGTGGCATGAATAGAAATAAAGAGAGATATGGGGAAATGCCAGTGAGACAACAATCCTGTAACAAGCAAAATCCAAATAAGTACAAAGAGGGGTCACCACACAACCCCCCAACAACGAGCACAAACCCACACCGTAAGGCGAGCACCCCCAAAAAAAATCAAATGCGAAAACACTCCTCCAACACCACAACCTGTAGTTTACCACGCCCTCCCACGGACGCTTGTAGGTACCCATAATGGCATAAAACCTGTTTAACCCCCACATCACCACAGGCACTTACTGTTATATTTTGTTTACATATCAAATGTATGTTTATTTTTGTTTTATATTTTAATTATGCTCACTAATTGGGACATGATTGGTTACATGTAGCTACAATTATCTTTATCTTATTGTCTTTTCATTGTGTATTGATACATGTATGTTATTATGGGGCAATGTTAAAAAAGACAAATTGGGAGGTAAAGTTACCAATAATGGCATGAAACCCATTTAACTCCACCACATCATTATGGCTGTACCAGAAACATAACATGTATTATCACAGGCACTCGATGACCGGAGTGTCCCCTTTTTTCCGATTTACCCTGCATCATCCACTTGACTGGTATGAAAAGTTGATTGATAATGAAAATACAACTCTGATTTAATTAATTCACTTTACAAAGCAGTTGTTGTTATCAATTTGTTTGTGCCCCTCGATCCAGTTGCCATTTACTGAAAAAGTAAAGGTGTGAAGCAACCGCCAAAAATATCACGGAGGTATCCTCGCTTCAACTCAATGTTTTACTATTACTCAACTGTTTACACGGAAGCCACCGCCGGACGTCGTCTTAAAAATTATTTCCCTTTCTTCCGATTAAGAACCACGCTTAATTATGGAAATATGCTTTTATTCGCTTGACATAGCTAAAATTTCACCACTCGGCACCAAAAAAGAGGTTAGCCAAGAATGCTTTGTCTAAGGCGATTCTATTTTTTATAATTATTTTGGACAACAAATCAACTTTGTATGGATATTTTTAACTGCGCAGGATTTTATAAATCTGCCCAAACAAAGTAGAAACGTGATGGGTAATTATGGAGCCGAGTGGTGAAAATTTCAGCTATGTCAAGCGAATAAAAGCATATTTCCTTAATTAATCATGCTTTTCTACGAGATTAAGCTGAATCGGAATAAAGGGAAATTATTTTTGAGACGACGTCGGGTGGTGGCTTCCGTGTAAGCAGTTAAGTAACATAAATTGAGTTGAAGCGAGTATACCCCGTGATATTTTTGGCGTTGCTTCACACCTTTCCTTTTTTCATTAAATGGCAGCTGGATCGAGGGGCACAAACAAATTGAAAACAAATGTTTTGCAAATGCAGTGAATTAATTATAGATCAAGAGCTACACATATATCATTTATCAATCAACTTTCACACCAATCAAGTGATAGTGGCAGTGGGTGCAGGGGGCAATACAAATGTAAGGAAAAAAGGGTGCAGTTCGGTCGTCGATAGTCCGAGATTCCTCTGCCGTTCGACGACTATTTACATCTGCTGTTGTCGTTGAACGTCAGAGCATAATGAAAACAGCGGATTTTTCTCCCCATCTCAACTGTAGCACATTTCCTCGTTTTGTGACTATCAGATTTAATTTTCTATCCAAAACACTAATATATATCGCTTCACCAATCATTTTTTTATTCATTCATACCATATATAGTGCACAAACGAATTTTGCTACTTGAAGTGGACTCATTTTCAAAACAAATGTCGAGGTGGTTCTATTTAAGTCAGAAAATTAATTAAAGCAATATGATGGCTTTCTGTAACATCCATTGCCTGAGGAAATCATCTAGGATCATTGTCATACCGACAACTAGTGCCAGTGTCTTGTGGGATGCAATTGTGTCACTTAGTTCTACACCCACCTTGATCGATCGACCATTTGCCAAACATCGAAATTGATTGTCTTTCGGAACACATCGGTGGTGTTTCTTAACATCAACAATAAACGACACACAAGCGTACATCCGAAAGAGGATAAATCATTTGGGAAAGGGGGGTATATTTTTATGTCTTTTTTTATTTTCTTGTATTAATACCGTATTTTTCACTTTAATTGAATCATTTTTATTCCAATATTGTTTTAAACAATGTGCATTTTGTAATTTAGACTGGGGAATTACTATTTATCATCACTTAAATTAAAAAAAAAATCATCTATGATACTATATTTGTTGGGTGAAAGCAAACATTAACAAACAGAATGACTAGCAATCACATAAAAAGACACACACAAAATGATTAGCATTCACATAAAAGACACATACAGAATGACTTGCAGTCACATGAAGGGATAAACCAGAATTTCAAATTTCACTAAGTAAATAAAATGACTAGAATGAATATGTTTTCTGTTGGCAAAATAATCAAGTACATGTATTGGTTAATATTGTTTTAAATTGAAGTTTAAAAAAAAATATTTTATTTTGATCCAATGACTGGATAAAAGTTAATAAAGGGGCAAATTTAGAAAAAAACTATTTTCTGTAAAAGAAGATTTATCAAATTCAGCATTAGAATACATAGATAAAAGAGAATTATATTTCTCATATACAACATGCAACAGAAGTACCTTTTCATCAAAAAAAAAGCCTGAATAACCAATTCAACAACATGTTGAAATGTATACAGGCGGTTAATTTGTAATAATTATTTCACCAGGACATTCACAAAACTTGTTCAACAGCTTGGTTCTTGTTCAAAATATCTAAAATAAATTGAAAAGTTTGAGATCTTGTTTCAGCTCTACTTTCTGACATAGAAAATGTGCTACAACTGTTATAACAATATGTAGGACAATATAATTTATCTTTTGGGCCAAATTCTTAGAAATTCTATTAATTCTTGGAATATTTAAGTTTTCAATTGAAATAAACCTTTTGATTTTCAGATGAAGTTTTATAAATTACACAATCAAAAATTTCTTTTCTGAATGACTAAATATAATATTATAATGTTTATGACACAAGGTGTCTTGAAAACACTGATCCTTGTCTAAACATTTGTCACTTATGCAAATATCAAATACTGTTTGAAAATATAATGTTTCAATAGTAGTGTCATGTCCACTCTTTTTTTCATAAATCAAAATGGTTTAAAAAAAAAAGTTTTTTTTCATCTTCAACACTCTTACTTCCATTAGGAAATACATTGATTGTGCCTTTCTATTAACTGGCTCATCATTTTCAGTGGACAGGGACGTAGCTGAGGCTTAATAGTGTGCACGCCATAATTACTTTCGACGAGATGCAAAATGGTGAGATCTGGGGCCATTCCAGGGTTTCATACAACATAGAATCAAGTACAATTTTAATGACTTTGATAGACAAAAATATCCTAAGATTGTCAACAATCTGCCCTTCGTGTCTTAACAGATACGAACACCTCCATTGCTTTGTACAAGTTCACTTCAAAATCTCGGTGAATATGCATCAATCCTAGGGAAGATAGCCTGTCATTCTTCATAGTCGAACTAACACAAGTTTTCAAACGTCTCAGTACACTAAGTGACACCTCAGAAGTGGCGCTTGCTACTGGCATGCTTAACAAAACACATAACATTGTATCCATAGAAGGATAGAGAATTGGATTTACAGAATCTATGATGGTAAAAAGCAGGGCATATGAGAGGAGGGTTCAGCCGGTACATCGGTACGGGGCCCGGAAATCCACGAAAGGGCCCGTGAATCTCTGAGGGGCCCCACAGCCTTAGCCATTGACGTTTTATTTTAATTTTTTCATTATTTTTTGGTATTTTCAACTCAAATCCACAGTTTTGAGAGAGGTTTCAGTCTGTTCTCAGACCCTTAAGCAGTATTGTTCCGCCTTGCAAAATTTCTCTTGGATGCCCTGTTGCAGGTACATCGTCAAAATTCTTTTTCACAACTTATAATAAAATGAAAAAAAAAGTATCATATCGTCGGAAAAGTTCCAACAATTCAATAGAAAAATAGTAGAAATAGGCAAATTCGATATCCCTAACACATATATATGACCGCTCACTTTCCTGACTTAGTACAGGTACTTCAGTAAAAAGTGACGAGGTAAAACTAGTTGGATTATAACTTGCCATTGTCTTAAGAAATACCAATATAGCCACATCTCCTCTGAACTGTCGATCGAGAAAAAAAAACATAATATACTAGACAAGTAACACGTGCATCATACTTGATAAATTCGCAATTAATATTTCGAATGTACAATAGCGACTTCGCCCAACATGAAAACAGGACAGATTGATGTACTTGAAAAATCATCCCACCCCTGCACCCAACGTATGAAAAATAGAAATAGCCTTATGTGATTTAAATAGGTACTAACTGCATTTCATGTAAACCGCATGATGTTGTTTGGTAAAGACCTTTAGTTAGAACAGGAAAAAATGAACACCTGCATGAAATAGTGTTGTAATTAAAGATCATGAACGTGATTTAGAAGTTGAAAGAATTTCAATGTTTATTATAAATAGGGTGGAAACAAGTCACATTTTTATATCAATTCGGTTGTATTTCACATTTTTGACGATTTCAATTACGGAAGACGGACCACAACCAGGATCAAATGAATACCTTAATGAAATAGTGTTGTAATTAAAAACCATGTACGTGAAATATAACACTGAAGGAATTTCAATAAGAATACAAAAAAGTATTATTATTATAAATTCAATATCCTATTTTTTTATAACCTGACAATGTGCACGCCATGGCGTGACAACGTATATGCAGCTACGCCTCTAGTGGACATAGAATACAAAGTTTGAACTTAATTTTGCATTTCTTACAAATACAATACAGAAATGTTCAATTTCTTTTTACAAACAAAATTCAGGAGCATCTGAAACTTTCTGAATTAAATGAATGTATCAGTTAGAGGAGATATCCTGTCCACAATTATACCCAAAGGGCCTGCATTTGTTTGATGATGTACTTTTAAATAATTGGAATGCCTGCCAATTAATTTAATTCATGAATTTTTTTAGAAGAAAAAAAAACACATTTTATATTAATTTTCAAACCTGTATGAATATTCATGTTCTAAACTCAAAACTTGGTACTTTATATAATTTCGCAGAAGGTAAATTATGTGACAGTTTTATGAGTTTCTGGAATAAAAATGAACAAGATATTTTGAATGGTAACAACAGTAAGCTTGCTACTTATTTTTCACTTAAAAATACACTCAGATAAATGATTTTAAAACCCGCCAATCTTTATGCAAGTTGAGAATCAGCACTCATTCTCTGAGAATTGAAAAGGCTCGATACAATCAAAATAGACTGGACAGATCTGAACGTTTATGTCAATATTGTTCTTTAGAAAAGATAGAAAATGAACAACATTTCCTTTTAGAGTGTCCTTTATATAATACTTTGAGACATGATTTTATTGAAAAAGTTGAAAGCCACTGTTCAACTTTTCCTCTTTAAATACTTCTTCTAAATTTATTTGGCTTTTAACCAATGAAAACTTAACTGTTTTAAAGGAACTAGGTTCACATATAAGTAAATGTTTAGAAATCAGAAGGTGAAGTCTTTTATTGGGCTAGCTGAATATTTTGGTAATTATTTCAGATCAAACTAGATAATGCATTAATGAACATTGGTCATTGTTGCATTTATTTATTATTATTATTGTAATGTGTATGGTTTATTTATTGTTATTGAATTGGCTCTGACCTGACTGTGTTGTATAGTCATAATATAGCTTTTTTTCTTTTTTCAACATCACAGGAAACTTTGTTCAGCGTCTTATTTATCCAAAATGGCGGCTGACAGCGTTCTAAGTTACAATAGATTATAGATAGGAATATCACCTTTAGTATATGGATAGGATTATCACCTTTATGATATAGATAGGAGTATCACATTTAGGATATGGATAGAAGTATCATCTTTAGGATATAGATAGGAGTATCACCTTAATGATATCAATAGGTATATCAGTGTATCATCTTTAGGATATAGATAGGCATATCACCTATAGAATATTAATTAAAATAAACAAATTACAAAACAAAATATGGATAGGAGTATCACCTTAAGGGTATATATAAGAGTATCACCTTTAGGATATAGATAACAGTATCACCTTTAGGATAGAGATAGGAATATCACCTTTAGGATATGGATAGGAGTATCATCTTTAGGATATAGATACGAATATCACCTTTCAGATATGGATAGGATTAATACCTTTAGGATGTAGATATGAGTATCACCGTTAGAATGAAGATGGGAGTCTCACCTTTAGGATATAGATAGGAGTATAACCGTGAGAATATAGTTAGCAGTATCACCATTATAATATTGGTAGGAGTATCACCTTTAGTGCATATATAGGATTATCACCTTTAGGATATATATAAAAGTATCACATTAAGGACATATGTAGGAATATCAGTGTATCACCTTTAGGATATAGATAGAAATATAACCTTTAAAATATGGATAGGAGTATCACCTTTTGGATAAATATACGAATATCACTTTTATTATATTGATAGGAGTGTCACATTTAGGATATAGATATAAGTATCACCTTAATAATATAGATAGGAGTATCACCTTTTGGATATATATAGGAGTATCACCTTTAGGATAAGGGTAGGAGTATCACCTTTAGAATTTGGATAGGTAATGGATAGGAGTCTCACATTTAGGATATAGATAGGAATATCACCTTTAGGTTATGGTTATGAGCATCACTTTTAGGATATAGATAGGATTATCCCTTTAGGTTATAGATATGATCATTACCTTTGGGAGATAGATATGATTGTCACCTTTAGGATATAGATAGAAGTATCACCTTAAGGATATAAATAGGAGTATCACCTTTAGGATATAGATAGGAATATCACCTTTTGGGTATGGGTATGAGTATCACTTTTATAATATTGATAGGAGTATCACCTTTAAGGTATGGATAGGAGGATGACCTTCTGAATATGGATAGAAGTATAACCATTAGAATATAGATAGGAGTATCACCTTTAGGATCTGGATATGCGCAACACCTTTATGATAAAGATATGAGTATAACCTTTAAAATATAGCTAGGAGTATCACCTTAAGGGTATAGATAAGAGTATTACCTATAGGATATAGATAGCAGTATCATCTTTTGATTATAGACAGGAATATCACCTTTAGGATATGGATATGAGTATCACCTTTAGGATAGAGATAGGAATATCACCTTTAGGATATGGATAGGAGTATCATCTTTAGGATATAGATACGAATATCACCTTTCCGATATGGATAGGATTAATACCTTTAGGATGTAGATATGATTATCACCATTAGAATGAAGATGGGAGTCACACCTTTATGATATAGATAGGAGTATAACCGTGAGGATATAGTTAGCAGTATCACCTTTATTATATTGGTAGGATTATCACCTTTAGGGCATAGATAGGATTATCACCTTTAGGATATATATAAAAGTATCACATTAAGGATATATGTAGGAGTATCAGTGTATCACCTTTAGGATATAGATAGAAATATAACCTTTAAAATATGGATAGGAGTATCACCTTTTGGATAAATATACGAATATTATATAAGTATTACCTTAATAAGATAGATAGGAGTATCACCTTTAGGATATAGATAGTAGTATCACCTTTTGGATATAGATAGGAGTATCACCTTTAGGATAAGGGTAGGTATATGGATAGGAGTTTCACATTTAGGATATAGATAGGAATATCACCTTTAGGATATGGTTATGAATATTACTTTTAGGATATAGATAGGATTATCCCTTTAGGCTATAGATATGATCATTACCTTTAGGAGATAGATATGATTGTCACCTTTAGGATATAGATATACGTATCACCTTAAGGATATAAATAGGAGTATCACCTTTAGGATATAGATAGGGATATCATCTTTTGGGTATGGGTATGAGTATCACTTTTAGAATAATGATAGGAGAATCACCTTTAAGGTATGGATAGGAGGATGACCTTCTGAATATGGATAGAAGTATAACCATTAAAATATAGATAGGAGTATCACCTTTAGGATCTGGATATGCGCAACACTTTTATGATAAAGATATGAGTATAACCTTTAAAATATAGTTAGGAGTATCACCTTAAGGGTATATATAAGAGTATCACATATAGGATATAGATAGCAGTATCATCTTTTGATTATAGACAGGAATATCACCTTTAGGATATGGATAGGAGTATCACCTTAAGGATACATACATGAATATCACCTTTCGGATATGGATAGCAGTATCACCTTTATGATATTGGTAGAATTATCAACATTAGAGTATGGACAGGATTATCATCTTTAGGATATATATAGGATTAATACCTTTAGGAAATATATAGGAGTATCACCTTTAGAATATGGGTAGGACTATCATCTTTAATATATAGATAGGAGTATCACCTTTTGGATATGGGTAGGAGTACCACCTTTAGAATATAGATAGGTTGAAGGATAGGAGTATGACCGTTTGGATATGGGTAGGAGTATCAACTTTAGGTTATGGATAGGAGTAGCACCTTTAGAATATGGGTAGGAATATTACGTTTAGCTTACGGATATTTGTAATACCTTTAGGATATAGATAAGAATATCACCTTTAAGATATGGATAAGATTATCACCTTAATGATATAGATAGGTGTATCAGTATATCACCTATAGAATATTAATACAAATAAACAAATTACAAAAAAAGAATATGGATAGGAGTATCACCTTAAGGGAATAGATAAAAGTATCACCTTTAGGATATAGATAGCAGTATCACCTTTATGATAGAGATAGGAATATCACTTTTAGGATATAGATAGGAGTATCACCTTTGGTATAGGGATAGGATTATCACCTTTAGGATATAGATAGGAGTATCACCTTTAGGATACGGATAGCAGTATCATCTTTAGGATGTAGATACAAATATCACCTTTAGGATATGGATAGGATTATCACCTTATGATATAGATAGGAGTATCACCTTCAGGATATAGATAATAGTATCACCTTTAGAATATAGATAAGAGTATCACATTTAGGATAAAGATAGGAGTATCACATTTAGGATATACATAGGAGTATCAATTCAGGTCATGGGTAGGAGTATTACCTTTATGACATGGATATGCACAACACCTTTATGATATGGATATGAATATAACCTTTAGAATATGGATAGGAGTATTACCAGTAGACATAAGTATCATCGTTAGAATATGGATAGGGGAATCACATTAAGTTTATAGATAGGAATATCACCTTTAGTGTATACATAGGACTATATCCGTTAGGATATAGGTAGGAACATCACCTTTAGGATATGGATAGGAGTATCACCTGTATGATATGGTCAGGAATATCACCTTTATGATATGGGTAAGAGCATTACCTCTAATATATGGATAGGGGTATAACCTTTATAATATTGATAGGAGTGTTACCTTTAGGATACAGATAGGAATATCACCTTTAGAATATGGGTATGAGTATTACTTTTAGGATATAGATAGGAGTGTCACCTTTAGGGTATATATTATCACCTTTAGGATATGGATAGGAGTATCACCTTAAGGGTATAGTTAAGAGTATCACATTTAGGATATATATAGGAGTATCACCATTAAAATACATTTTTGTATGGGTAGGAGTATCACCTTTAGGTTATGGATATCATAGGTGTATTAACTTTAGGATATGGGTACGAGTATCACCTTTAGGATATGGGTAGGAGTATCACCTTTAAGATATAGATAGGAATATCACCTTTAGGTTTAGGTTAGAGATATATGTTCCATTTGGCCCAAATGTTTCAGAGGAGTATATTAAAATATTAAAAAGTTAACGGACGGATGACGGACGTATGCCAAGTGATGGCAATACCTCGCATTGCCCTTTGGGCCAGGAGAGCTAAAAATGTTACTAATTCATATTGCCGTAATTGTTCGCGGCTTTTTTTTTTTGGTGCTAGATATATTACCAAGAAAATAAAACAGGCTCGAACAAATTCCTGTTAAATACAGTACATGTATTTATTTGATTCTTGCACAAAAATACAAAAGTACACGCAACGAAATTTGCTGCAGCTAAAAATGCTGTAGCTATTTTGTTTTAAATACTGCAATGGAAAAATGAATATGCATAGTTTTCTAATTGTTTTGCCACTCCCCATGGTATATTTACTAAGTTGATCAAATTCATAAACATGTTTTCGTGAAAAGGTTTATGAGCTTTTACTCAATATCTACACAGGATCCAGGTAATTATTTGTCTCAACAATAGATGTTTTTTTCATAAATATATTTTGAAACTAGAATATGTGTTTGTAAGCGACGGATGTCCCTCTGTAATGCTAATTTTAACCAGAGCCACACAGGAACAAAATTTAGGTCAGGATGCTCCACTTCATTTGCACTATATATGTAAAATGATGTTACATCTACATTGTATATCACCATGTGTATCTCAGAAAATGGGCCTAAACACAAAATTTAACCAAAGTCACTCATGCATCAAATGTAGGTCAGGGTGACTCAAATGCTAATGACTGCTGTTGTACTACATAAGACAAATGTAGTAAAATATTGTTGATATATCACACGAGGTCTCGGTGAAATGGACCTAAACGCGAAACTTAACCAAAGTAACTCATACGTAAAATGTAGGTCATGGTGCTCAAAATGTTATTGAATTCTGTTGTACCATATAAGACAAATGTTCTATTAAAATATTATTGATATACATGTAGCACAAGAAGTTTCTTAGCAACGGACCTAAATGCAAAACTTAACCAAATCGGGATGTACGGACGGGCGGACAAGAGTATATCTAGATGTCCCTTCAACATTGGTGGTCGGGGCATAAAAAGTAGTGGCAAATTTTGTTGTGCTTACTTTAGGTTGTGTATCAAATGCTTGATGAGGCAATGGAACAATTCATTAAGAACAAGTTTTACTATTCGTTAAACATAATTATTATACCTCAGTATATACTTTCTTAAAGCTTTTTTAAAGAAATAAAAATGCTATTGTTTCACATTTTTAACACTGAGACTATTGACCGGTAATTAATTTTCAAGTCTATTGACTGCCGCTGAACTATTTACTGGTAATTTAAAAAACATGTTTCTTGTTGATATTTTTTCTTAATATTACTATTAAGAACTTCTATTTGTGTCTTTTTAGGAGCCATATTTTCTCAGATTTCCTAGATTGCCTTTGGTATAATAAAACACTTATTTACTGGCTATTCGGACAATAGCAAGTTTATTGTCCCC
>MJUT01017989.1:129002-140493 GCA_002080005.1 Gigantidas platifrons | reverse complement strand
AAAATCCCAATACAGGGTAAAATATAGCAAATGAACAATGTTTTTATTGTTGTTCTTCATCTTGTAGTCTTATTTGACTTGATGTTCTTAAGATACTTTTTTTATATCAAACTGTTACCTTTTTCTTATATATTGATTTCATTGTTAATTTTTTTCTATTTTCATAATCTGTTTTTCAAATACTTTATTCGAAATTTTAAAACATATGATAGATAAGTAATTTAATTGTGTGTGCTGAACAAGCAAGACAATGACAAGCTACAAAGACTTGACCATTTATATTTTCTATTTTCTGTGACCCAAGCTCTCACATCATTAACATTATAACTGTACCACTTTTCGAAGCAGGTTGTGTCTGGATTAATACAAAGATGTACTGTACATTTTGTACAATAAAACACTGTTTTACGGTGTGGTGATGGAAGCCAATTGATGCATTGATATGACTTGTCCACAGAAAACATATCTTCATTATATGAATTAACACACTCTCCATGAGCTTGTTGTTTGATACATTGTTTTTCCAAACTATCCTACTCTGAAAAGTTCTAGTACAGCCTGAAAGTTGTACTAGAACTTTTCACAAAAACTTAACATGTTCAATGAAGCATGAAATTTAGTTCAAGGTCAGTAGTCAATTTGTAGTGTTGGGGAAATGTTTTTACATTTCATTTTTGGAGGACTTACGGGTAAAACACAATAAAGGGCAATGCATTGTTGCAGCATAGCTGAACATTCAAGTACTGTTATTCTTAAAAGCAACATGTTTTCTCTGATCTATAATATCTGAAGTTGATATGATGTTAAGATTACTCAGAATTACTTGTTATTTCTCTTTTTAATTAACATTTATTCACACAAGATTATAATTACACCCTTAAATATAGTTACATGGTTGTTGTAGTGTCCGTAACCATATTTTCTGTTATGCAGTTTTTATTCTGTCTACAATTGTTCATATTTTGACTGATTATAACTACTCTGTGTATTTTACATCTTGAAACATGAAAATATCAATCTTTTGAGGGTGTTTTCTAGAAGATTGTTTTACTGGTTACGGACCCTACAGATTTCTGTTAGAAACATACCTTTTGGATAAAGCCTGATAATTTCTCCAATTGAAGTTCGATTTTCATAAATTTGGTATCAAATTAATCCTGATTAATTTTTCTAAAGATTTATATTAAAATAGTTTTGTTGAATTCCTATTTTGAAAAGTAAATTTTGGTGTAAAAATAAACAAATTTCAAGTGCAACAGCATAACGCCTTATTTGTGCAAATTTTTCGGTACCCTTTTGCTTGTTACTCAAAAACTATGAGAGATATCTTCTTGAAATTGTGTATGCAACTTCGGTACACATACCACACTGCTTTTGAGTATGAGACCTATGTTGTGTTTTTCCCGTTAAAGATCTAAGTGCCATGCAGTGAGAGTTTGTGCTCTTTGCTGAAGGTTGTGGGGTGACCACTTTTTGTACTTGTTTTCGATTTTGCTTATTATAGGGTTGTTGTCTCATTGACATTTACCTCATATCTCTCTCTTTATTTCTAAGTACCAGACTGACATGTACACCTCAAGACCAAAGCACATACCAAGTAACAGTCACCTACAATGTAGCTCTCCTTGGTTAACGATATACTGACCTAGTCCCAAAAGCTAAACATGTTCAATGAAGCATGAAATTGAGGTCAAGTATTTACACTTTGAGGGATCTGTGTGAACAAGACTGGCATGTACACCTCAGGATCAAAGCACTTGCAAAATATCAGTGACATATCGGTTCAAGTTACTGAGAAATTGACCTAATCACAAAAACTTAACATTCAAATATGGACGCCGCCACCGCCGTTGTCACCTACAGAATTAGCATACATATGGTTCGACTTCAGCGACTTTCTTCACAGACAAGACAAAAACTAGTAAATGATCTGTTGTAAGCAACAGCTAATCCACCTCACCTGTTTTGACCAAACTCATTCATACATCATAATTATGTCTATGTGACCAAAGGTATTGACTGTTGTACTATGTTCCATGGTGGCAACCATATTGAATGTTGGACAGGCTGATTTTAAAATGGGACACCCCAAGGACTATTGTGACCACGTTTAGTTCCAAATGACTAAACAAATTTCAGCAATAGAAAACTGACAAAGTATTTCCCATAGGGTCCAAATTTTAAAATATATCTTATGGTGGCGTCCATCTTGGATGACGGGTGGGACCTGCTGGATCTTTTTTTATTCTTAAATGGGATCATGCAAGAACTGTTGTGACCATGTTTGGATCCAATTGGCTGAGTGGATTTCCCAAAGGGTCCTATGTTAAACTATGTCCAACTGTGGTGGCCTTCTTGGATGGTGGGCAGACCAGCCAGATACAATTTTTAATGGGGACCACTTAAGGACATGTCTTTACCAAGTTTGGTTACAATTGGCCTAGCAGTTTGGGAGGAGAAGATAATTGAAAAGGTTTACGACTGACAACGACAGACACCAAGTGATGGCAATAGCTCACCTGGCCCAAAGTAACTAGTACAATGTAATGGAATAAACATTTTATTAGTTTTGTTGTATTATTCTTAATATTGTATATATGTCAGGTTTTTGGGGCAAATGAGATCAAAAGTTTTTGAATGGAATTTAAAATATTGTGATATTTTAAACTCGTAATGATATTTTAATTTGTACACTGACCATTCATGTTATTTTTTAGCCCAACAATGAAAACTTGCTTCAAACAAATAAAATCTGTACTCATTTCTACTTTTAGCGAATTAAGTATAAATCTCTGTGATAAAAGGTAAAATAGGCATCACCGGCACACAATTAAGATTATTTGTTTACCCTATGTATATAGACTATTCTACCCTACATAGAATAAAAAGAGATATGGGGCAAATGTCGATGAGACAAAGACCCCATAACCAACAGAGCCCAAAAAACTACACAAAAATGTCACTAAACAACCTTCAACAATGAGTATACACCCACACTGTTAGGTGAGCTCTTTATGTCCCCATAAATATAAAATAAGGGAAAAATCACCAACACCATCTGACCGAATCGCTATACTAAAACAGATGAATGAAGACCACAAATTGATCAAGGACAACCATTGACAAAGGTTCCTGACTTGCGAGAGGCACATACAAGTGAAGTGTGGCGGGGTTAATCATGTTTTGTGAGATCTCAACCCTCCCCCTACACCTTTATCAATGGCAGAATGAGTATTAAAGGAATATTAAAGCTCGTTTTGACATATAATTTTTCAACTCGTGACGAAGGTTGCTTCTTTCAATCTAATTGTAAAAAACAATCCAAAAATACTTTTCCCGCCCATATAATCCCTAATATCGTTTAAATATCACTTAAAAGGGTCGAAATTAATTTTTGTCCAGGAAGAAAAAAATCAATTATTGGAAAAACCCCGCGAAAACCTCAAGATATGACAGAATTATCAATGAATTATGTCACTTTCAGGGTGTCAAGCCACTTCTGACAAAAATTATATAGGAATATAGGATTTTTTTAAATGAAAATATAGGATAAAATTAAGGTATAATTAGCTAAAAATACATGGCCTCCACCTCCCATATAGCCATGCCTCACCTCCTTTTTACTGACAAATGAAAAAAAAACCAGCATATTTCAGCTATTATCGTGGCGGTCAGTTTTATTGGTGGAGGAAACCGGAGTACCCAGAGAAAACCACCGACCGGTCACAATTCACTGACAAACTTTATCACATAATATTGTATCGAGTACAACTCGCCGTCAGTGGGGTTTGTATTCACAGCTTCAGTGGTGATATGCACTGATTGCACAGGTAGTTTTAAATCCAACTACCATACGATCATGACAACTCCGTTAACACTTTGAAAAATGCTGATATAATGTCTTCAAAATCATGACTTCTAATTCATATATAATATTTTTAGTGAAGAAAATGGTACCTATTCAACTTTACAAAGTTTGTTGAACATACATGTTAATCTTTAGCAAGACTGTTTTCAATGACTCTTCCAAAAAATATATTTAGTAATAAACTGGGCTTGTCCAAAAGCCCTGAGAATTAACTTGGTATTCTGTTTATGTTATAGACCATTTAACATTGTATTCATAACTGTATTATCCTAAGCCAAGGAACCTATACTGAGTAGCAGACCACTATAAAAATGAGATACAAAAAAATTACCAAAATGAGCTTTAATATCCCTTTAACACCAATTGACACACTATAAACATCAGAATTGAAAACACAACCGATTCGATAAGTACCGTACTAAAGACAAGAGACAGATATAAATAAAACTAGGAAGAGCTGCTTTAGATATCTAAAACTTATGTCTCTCCTTATTGAGGTCAAATATCAAGGTCACACGAAGGTCATTACGATACGTGACACACCGCCTTATGGTCATGCAACAGCCACCTACATATCAATATCATTGACCTATCTCGAAAGACAAAAAAGTTCTGCTCCGGACAAACTTTGCTGAGAAGAAGCGGAAGAAGAAGAAAACAAGATGTTGCACGCTATGTCGTGCTAAGAATACCCCCACTCGTTCATTTGTAAGTCGCACGGTAAACAGGAAGTAGATGTGCTGTAAACCTGGAAAGGGGAGACACGGTAAAAGTCACCATGCCAAAGCCATATATCAAATATAAAATCATTTCTTCCTGTAGAAGCTGAGATAACTTTACGAAAGTGTTCATTACGGCAAACATGAAAAATTCTAAGTCGCACTGTAAACAGGAAGTAGATATGCGGTAAACCTGGAAAGGGGAGCGGTAAACCTGGAAAGGGGAGACACGGTACAAATCACCATGCCAAAGCCATATATCAAATATAAAATCATTTCTTCCAGTAGAAGCTGAGATATTTGTTACGAAAGTGTGAACGGACGGACGGATGGACGAACAAACGGACGGACGGACAAGGTGATTGCAATATAGCCCCCTCTCTACGAGTGGGGGTATAATATCAGACTAAAACAATATGTCTCCCTTCGTTCGAAGGGGAGACATAACAAGACTACAAAGTACAGCTCGATGTTTAATAACTGACAACTAGCTAAAGTTACTTAAATGCATAAAAGTTATTTTAGAATGTATAAAGAGGTACATGTATAAGGCTAAGCCATATATGTCTACTAGACATACCCATAATGCATACATTACATATGAATGGATGATTAAAATCATTACTGTTCAATGCGAAGTGAGCAATCTTTCTGCTATATCATGGCGAGAACAAGTTATTATATACGAGATGATTCCTGCTTGATACTAGACCAACAGGCTGAGCTGGCTCTTAATGTGCTAGCACACGACTCAATAGTCTACAGGAAGACATGCCCTATTCGGACACATTAACCTGATTCATAGCCAACCAGTCTTTGCTCTTACTCTTTAATACTGCATGCTTAGGGGAGAAGCAGCAACTACAAATTTTAAAGTCTGTGGTTTTCACCCGTCAGTGGATCCAACCAACAATCTTCTGCACTTGAGGAGAGTAATGCTAACCATTACACCACAAAGGCAGTTTGAAACTAGTTTTTGTGTATTGCATCTAGATTCCAATACATGCAGGTACATGTAACCATGACATGGGGCCTTCAACCTCTAGTTGTCACTTTATATAGAAACTGGAAAACAAAATAGTGTTGTCAGTAAAACTTTAGAACTTAACAAATTTGTTTTAGCATGAATTCACCTTGTTTCTAAGCCTCCTACACATACATTTTCTGTAAAGACATTGCATGTGTAACTGAAATTGAAGGGCATCATTCTCCTCACAAAATGCACTGCAGTCACCACCATGGTTCAAACCCGGATCGTCAGCACGGCAGTCCACCACTCTAGACAGTCTACAGACTAAGGTATATTGTATTTTAAAAGAAGACCCCCATCAGTGCAGCTAATGGAGGATGCCATAAACCTGTAACCGTTCTATAATTTCATCGTACATAAAGGGAAGGTCCACTACAAATGTATATCAGCATAATCATGATATTGTTTAAATATTAACATATATATTTATACTGGTATAAGGACATAAGGGATACATTTGTAATTGAAAAGGCATAAACTTATACATGTACATCTTTAAATTACATGTATATGATGTACATTTTTTTTATAATAGGACAAAGTACGAACTAGTCCATCATTTGTCCATGGCCATATTTATGTTTGGTTGAACAGTAAAGATTCAAATATCTAGAACAGCTCTATATAGCCTGAGTAACAGTGTGCACTTACTGACCCTACTTCTGTACATTGCTATTCAAATTATTATTGTTTTTTCTCTCATTGTTCAAGCTAATCGCCTTTCTGACGACCTGGTTTTCATTCAGTATAGAGATACGGTATGAAAAGCATGCAAAGTGGAGGTAGTGGCATGAATAGAAATAAAGAGAGATATGGGGAAATGTCAATGAGACAACAATCCTGTAACAAGCAAAATCCAAATAAGCACAAAAAGGGGTCACCACACAACCCCCCAACAACGAGCACAAACCCACACAGTAAGGCGAGCACCCCAAACAAAATCAAATGCGAAACACTCCTCCAACACCACAACCTGTAGTTTACCACGCCCTCCCACGGACGCTTATAGGTACCCATAATGGCATAAAACCTGTTTAACCCCCACATCACCACAGGCACTTACTGTTTTATTTTGTTTACATATCATATGTATGTTTATTTTTGTTTTATATTGTAATTCTGCTCACTAATTGGGACATGATTGGTTACATGTAGCTAAAATTATCTTTATCTTATTGTCTTTTCATTGTGTATTGATACATGTATGTTATTATGGGGCAATGTTAAAAAAGACAAATTGGGAGGTAAAGTTACCAATAATGGCATGAAACCCATTTAACTCCACCACATCATTATGGCTGTACCAGAAACATAACATGTATTATCACAGGCAATCGATGACCGGAGTGTCCCCTTTTTTCCGATTTACCCTGCATCATCCACTTGACTGGTATGAAAAGTTGATTGATAATGAAAATACAACTCTGAGTTGTTGTTATCAATTTGTTTGTGCCCCTCGATCCAGTTGCGATTTACTGAAAAAGTAAAGGTGTGAAGCAACCGCCAAAAATATCACGGAGGTATCCTCGCTTCAACTCAATTTTTTACTATTGCTCAACTGTTTACACGGAAGCCACCGCCGGACGTCGTCTTAAAAATTAGTTCCCTTTATTCCGATTAAGAACCACGCTTAATTATGGAAATATGCTTTTATTCGCTTGACATAGCTAAAATTTCACCACTCGGCACCAAGAAAGAGGTTAGCCAAAAATGCTTTGTCTAAGGCGATTCTATTTTTCATAATTATTTTGGACAACAAATCAACTTTGTATGGATATTTTTAACTTCGCAGGATTTTATAAATCTGCCAAAACAAAGTAGAAAAGTGATGGGTAATTATGGAGCCAAAATTTCAGCTATGTCAAGCGAATAAAAGCATATTTCCTTAATTAATCATGCTTTTCTACGAGATTAAGCTGAATCGGAATAAAGGGAAATTATTTTTGAGACGACGTCGGGTGGTGGCTTCCGTGTAAACAGTTAAGTATCATAAATTGAGTTGAAGCGAGTATACCCCCGTGATATGTTTGGCGGTTGCTTCACACCTTTCCTTTTTTCATTAAATGGCAGCTGGATCGAGGGGCACAAACAAATTGAAAACAAATGTTTTGCAAATGCAGTGAATTAATTATAGATCAAGAGCTACACATATATCATTTATCAATCAACTTTCACACCAATCAAGTGATAGTGGCAGTGGGTGCAGGGGGCAATAAAAATGTAAGGAAAAAAGGGGCAGTTCGGTCGTCGATAGTCCGAGATTCCTCTGCCGTTCGACGACTATTTACATCTGCTGTTGTCGTTGAACGTCAGAGCGCTCTCCATAATGAAAACAGCAGATTTTTCTCCCCATCTCAACTGTAGCACATTTCCACGTTTTGTGGCTATCAGATTTTATTTTCTATCCAAAACCCTAATATATATCGCTTCACCAATCATTTTTGTATTCATTCATAACCATATATAGTGCACAAACGAATTTTGCTACTTGAAGTGGACTTATTTTCAAAACAAATGTCGAGGTGGTTCTATTTAAGTCAGAAAATTAATTTAAACAAAATGATGGCTTTCTGTAACATTCATTGCCGGAGGAAATCATCTAGGATCATTGTCATACCGACAACTAGTGCCAATGTCTTGTGGGATGCAATTGTGTCACTTAGTTCTACACCCACCTTGATCGATCGACCATTTGCCAAACATCGAAATTGATTGTCTTTCGGAACACATCGGTGGTGTTTCTTAACATCAACAATAAACGACACACAAGCGTACATCCGAAAGAGGAATAATCATTTGGGAAAGGGGGTATATTTTTATGTCTTTTTTTATGTTCTTGTATTAATACCGTATTTTTCACTTTAATTGAATCATTTTTAATCCAATATTGTTTTTAACAATGTGCATTTTGTAATTTAGACTGGGGAATTACTATTTATCATCACTTAAATAAAAAAAAATCATATATGATACTATATTTGTTGGGTGAAAGCACAGGGGATGTACAACAAAATTAATAATTTCAATTTAATTTAATTTCAATACATCAGGTACCAGATTATATGAAATTAACATGTAAACACAAATTAGGAAAAAATATGAAAATATTATGGAAAAAAATGATGTAAAAAAATGAATTAATATTTAAAAATCTAAAAAAAAAATGAAACCTTGAGACAAAAAGGGGTATACAAAATTGTATTCATATATCATATACCTTCCTATTACATCAAGGCAAACTAAAAAAAAATCAGTGTAAGCAAATATTTTTCTTGAAATTAGGAACTTTTATTATCTGAATGAAAGCTACCAAATTTCATGTTTATCTCACAATGTAAATAACAATGTATTTGGAATATTCATGTGTTTGACACAACTACAAACTAGCTTTTATAACATATACAGGCGGTTAGGTTGTAATAATTCTTTCACCAGGACATTCACAAAATTGCCAGCATTTACAAATATGGGTACTTGGTTTGCAACTTAGGATGCAATAATTTCCCCCCCCCATAACATTCACAAACAGAATGACTAGCAATCACATAAAAAGACACACACAAAATGATTAGCATTCACATAAAAGACACATACAGAATGACTTGCATTCACATGAAGGGATAAACAAGAATTTCAAATTTCACTAAGTAAATAAAATGACTAGAATGAATATGTTTTCTGTTGGCAAAATAATCAAGTACATGTATTGGTTAATATTGTTTTAAATTGAAGTTTTAAAAAAAACTATTTTATTTGATCCAATGACTGGATAAAAGTTAATAAAGGGGCAAATTTAGAAAAAAACTATTTTCTGTAAAAGAAGATTTATCAAATTCAGCATTAGAATACATAGATAAAAGAGAATTATATTTCTCATATACAACATGCAACAGAAGTACCTTTTCATCCAAAAAAAAAGCCTGAATAACCAATTCAACAACATGTTGAAATGTATACAGGCGGTTAATTTGTAATAATTATTTCACCAGGACATTCACAAAACTTGTTCAACAGCTTGGTTCTTGTTCAAAATATCTAAAAGAAATTGAAAAGTTTGAGATCTTGTTTCAGCTCTACTTTCTGACCTATAAAATGTGCTACAACTGTTATAACAATATGAAGGACAATATAATTTATCTTTTGGACCAAATTCTTTACAGAAATTTTATTCATTCTTGGAATATTTAAGAACAAGTCCTGGTTTTCAATTGAAATAAACCTTTTGACTTTCAGATGAAGTTTTACAAATTACACAATCAAAAATTTCTTTTCTGAATGGCTAAATATAATATTATAATGTTTATGACACAAGGTGTCTTGAAAACACTGTCCTTGTCTAAAAATTTGTCACTTATGCAAATATCAAATACTGTTTGAAAATATAATGTTTCAATAGTAGTGTCATGTCCACTCTTTTTTTCATAAATCAAAATGGTTTAAAAAAAACAGTTTTTTTTCATCTTCAACACTCTTACTTCCATTAGGAAATACATTGATTGTGCCTTTCTATTAACTGGCTCATCATTTTCAGTGGACAGGGACGTAGCTGAGGCTTAATAGTGTGCACGCCATAATTACTTTCGAAGAGATGCAAAATGGTGAGATCTGGGGTCATTCAAGGGTTTCATATAACATAGAATCAAGTACAATTTTAATGACTTTGATAGACACAAATATCCTAAGATTATCAACAATCTGCCCTTGGTGTCTTAACAGATACGAACACCTCCATTGCTTTGCACAATTTCACTTCAAAATCTCGGTGAATATGCATCAATCCTAGGGAAGATAGCCTGTCATTCTTCATAGTCGAACTAACACAAGTTTTCAAACGTCTCAGTACACTAAGTGACACCTCAGCAGTGGCGCTTGCTACTGGCATGCTTAGTATAACACATAACATTGTATCCATAGAAGGATAAAAAATTGGATTTACAGAATCTAGGATGGTATAAAGCAGGGCATATGAGAGGAGGGTTCAGCCGGTACATCGGTACGGGGCCCGGAAATCCACGAAAGGGCCCGTGAATCTCTGAGGGGCCCCACAGCCTTAGCCATTGACGTTTTATTTTATTTTTTTCATTATTTGTTGGTATTTTCAACTAAAATCCACAGTTTTGAGAGAGGTTTCAGTCTGTTCGCAGACCCTAAAGCAGTATTGTTCTGCCTTGCAAAATTTATCTTGGATGCCCTGTTGCAGGTACATCGTCATAATTCTTTTTCACAACCTATAATAAAATGAAAAAAAAGTATCATATCGTCGGAAAAGTTCCAAAAATTCAATAGAAAAATCGTAGAAAAAGGCAAATTCGATATCCCTAACACATATATATGACCGCTCACTTTCCTGACTTAGTACAGGTACTTCAGTAAAAAGTGACGAGATAAAACTAGTTGGATTATAACTTGCCATTGTCTTAAGAAATACCAATATAGCCACATCTCCTCTGAACTGTCGATCGAGAAAAAAACACATAATATACTAGACAGGTAACACGTGCATCATACTTGATAAATTCGCAATTAATATTTCGAATGTACAATAGCGACTTCCACCCAACATGAAAACAGGACAAATTGATGTACTTGAAAAATCATCCCACCCCTCCCCCCAACGTATGAAAAATAGAAATAGCCTTATGTGATTTAAATAGGTACTAACTGCATTACATGTAAACCGCATGATGCGGTTTGATAAAGACCTTTAGTTAGAACAGGAAAAAATGAACACCTGCATGAAATAGTGTTGTAATTAAAGATCATGAACGTGATTTAGAATATTGAAAGAATTTCAATGTTTATTATAAATAAGGTTGAAACAAGTCACATTTTTATATCAATTCGGTTGTATTTCACTTTTTTGACGATTTCAAT
>MJUT01017989.1:113649-128446 GCA_002080005.1 Gigantidas platifrons | reverse complement strand
GGAATAAAAATGAACAAGATATTTGGAATGGTAACAACAGTAAGCTTGATACTTATTTTTCTCTTAAAAATACACTCAGATAAATGATTTTAAAACCCGCCAGTCATTATGCAAGTTGAGAATCAGCACTCATTCTCTGAGAATTGAAAAGGCTCGATACAATCAAAATAAACTGGACAGATCTGAACGTTTATGTCAATATTGTTCTTTAGAAAAGATAGAAAATGAACAACATTTCCTTTTAGAGTGTCCTTTATATAATACTTTGAGACATGATTTTATTGAAAAAGTTGAAAGCCACTGTTCAACTTTTCCTCTTTAAATACTTCTTCTAAATTTATTTGGCTTTTAACCAATGAAAACTTAACTGTTTTAAAGGAACTTGGTTCACATATAAGTAAATGTTTAGAAATCAGAACGTGAAGTCTTTTATTGGGCTAGCTGAATATTTTGGTAATTATTTCAGATCAAACTAGATAATGCATTAATGAACATTGGTCATTGTTGCATTGATTTATTATTATTATTATAATGTGTATGGTTTATTGATTGTTATTGAATTGGCTCTGACCTGACTTTGTTGTATAGTCATAATATAGCTTCTTTTTTTTTTGCATGCTATGATGCCTCCAAGTTCAATTATTGTAATCATTGTATTATGTGTTTGCCCTTTATGGGCCCATTAATTTGGTAATAAAAAAATATTATTATTATAATATATTACAAACCAGTCTTCATTTAAAACTGTAAGACTTATAATACATTCTTATGTTTATTTATTCAATTATTCAACATCACAGGAAACTTTGTTCAGAGTCTTCTTTATCCAAAATGGCGGCTGACTGTGTTCTAAGTTACAAAAGATTATAGATAGGAATATCACCTTTAGTATATGGATAGGATTATCACCTTTATGATATTGATAGGAGTATCACCTTAATGATATAAATAGGTGTATCAGTGTATCACCTTTAGGATATAGATAGGAATATCACCTATAGAATATTAATTAAAATAAACAAATTACAAAACAAAATATGGATAGGAGTATCACATTAAGGGTATATATAAGAGTATCACCTTTAGGATATAGATAACAGTATCACCTTTAGGATAGATATAAGAATAGAACCTTTAGGATATGGATAGGAGTATCATCTTTAGGATATAGACACGAATATCACCTTTCAGATATGGAGAGGATTAATACCTTTAGGATGTAGATATGAGTATCACCGTTAGAATGAAGATGGGAGTCTCACCTTTAGGATATAGATAGGAGTATAACCGTGAGGATATAGTTAGCAGTATCACCATTATAATATTAGTAGGATTATCACCTTTAGTGCATAGACAGGATTATCACCTTTAGGATATATATAAAAGTATCACATTAAGGATATATGTAGGAATATCAGTGTATCACCTTTAGGATATAGATAGAAATATAACCTTTAAAATATGGATAGGAGTATCACCTTTTGGATAAATATACGAATATCACTTTTATTATATTGATAGGAGTGTCACATTTAGGATATAAATAGAAGTGTCACCTTAATAATATAGATAGGAGTATCACCTTTAGGATATAGATAGTAGTATCACCTTTTGGATATAGATAGGAGTATTACCTTTAAGATAAGGGTAGGAATATCACCTTTAGAATATGGATAGGTAATGGATAGGAGTTTCACATTTAGGATATAGATAGGAATATCACCTTTAGGATATGGTTATGAGCATCACTTTTAGGATATAGATAGGATTATGCCTTTAGGCTATAGATATGATCATTACCTTTAGGAGATAGATATGATTGTCATCTTTAGGATATAGATAGAAGTATCACCTTAAGGATATAAATAGGAGTATCACCTTTATGATATAGATAGGGATATCACCTTTTGGGTATGGGTATGAGTATCACTTTTAGAATATTGATAGGAGTATCACCTTTAAGGTATGGATAGGGTGATGACCTTCTGAATATGGATAGAAGTATAACCTATAAAATATAGATAGGAGTATTACCTTTAGGACCTGGATATGCGCAACACCTTTATGATAAAGATATGAGTATAACCTTTAAAATATAGCTAGGAGTATCACCTTAAGGGTATAGATAAGAGTATCACCTATAGGATATAGATAGCAGTATCATCTTTTGATTATAGACAGGAATATCACCATTAGGATATGGATAGGAGTATCTCCTTTAGTATAGAGATAGGAATATCACCTTTAGGAAATGGATAGGAGTATCATCCTTAGGATATAGATACGAATATCACCTTTCCGATATTGATAGGATTAATACCTTTAGGATGTAGATATGAGTATCACCGTTAGAATGAAGATGGGAGTCTCACCTTTAGGATATAGATAGGAGTATAACCGTGAGGATATAGTTAGCAGTATCACCATTATAATATTGATAGGATTATCACCTTTAGGGCATAGATAGGATTATCACCTTTAGGATATATATAAAAGTATCACATTAAGGATATATGTAGGAGTATCAGTGTATCACCTTTAGGATATAGATAGAAATATAACCTTTAAAATATGGATAGGAGTATCACCTTTTGGATAAATATACGAATATCAATTTTATTATATTGATAGGAGTGTCACATTTAGGATATAAATAGAAGTATCACCTTAATAAGATAGATAGGAGTATCACCTTTAGGATATAGATAGTAGTATCACCTTTTGGATATAGATAGGAGTATCACCTTTAGGATAAGGGTAGGAATATCACCTTTAGAATATGGATAGGTATATGGATAGGAGTTTCACATTTAGGATATAGATAGGAATATCACCTTTAGGATATGGTTATGAGTATCACTTTTAGAATATTGATAGGAGTATCACTTTAAGGTATGGATAGGGCGATGACCTTCTGAATATGGATAGAAGTATAACCTATAGAATATAGATAGGAGTATTACCTTTAGGATCTGGATATGCGCAACACCTTTATGATAAAGATATGAGTATAACCTTTAAAATATAGCTAGGAGTATCACCTTAAGGGTATAGATAAGAGTATCACCTATAGGATATAGATATCAGTATCATCTTTTGATTATAGACAGGAAAGGAATATCACCATTAGGATATGGATAGGAGTATCTCCTTTAGGATAGAGATAGGAATATCACCTTTAGGATATGGATAGGAGTATCATCCTTAGGATATAGATACGAATATCACCTTTCCGATATTGATAGGATTAATACCTTTAGGATGTAGATATGAGTATCACCGTTAGAATGAAGATGGGAGTCTCACCTTTAGGATATAGATAGGAGTATAACCGTGAGGATATAGTTAGCAGTATCACCATTATAATATTGATAGGATTATCACCTTTAGGGCATAGATAGGATTATCACCTTTAGGATATATATAAAAGTATCACATTAAGGATATATGTAGGAATATCAGTGTATCACCTTTAGGATATAGATAGAAATATAACCTTTAAAATATGGATAGGAGTATCACCTTTTGGATAAATATACGAATATCACTTTTATTATATTGATAGGAGTGTCACATTTAGGATATAAATAGAAGTATCACCTTAATAAGATAGATAGGAGTATCACCTTTAGGATATAGATAGTAGTATCACCTTTTGGATATAGATAGGGGTATCACCTTTAGGATAAGGGTAGGAATATCACCTTTAGAATATGGATAGGTATATGGATAGGAGTTTCACATTTAGGATATAGATAGGAATATCACCTTTAGGATATGGTTATGAGTATCACTTTTAGGATATAGATAGGATTATCCCTTTAGGTTATAGATATGATCAGTACATTTAGCAGATAGATATGATTGTCACCTTTAAGATATAGATAGAAGTATCACCTTTAGGATATAAATAGGAGTATCACCTTTATGATATAGATAGGGATATCACCTTTTGGGTATGGGTATGAGTATCACTTTTAGCATATTG
Organism: Gigantidas platifrons; assembly: GCA_002080005.1. Taxonomy (NCBI): domain Eukaryota; kingdom Metazoa; phylum Mollusca; class Bivalvia; order Mytilida; family Modiolidae; genus Gigantidas; species Gigantidas platifrons. The sequence continues at coordinate 124,458 of MJUT01017989.1, read as the reverse complement.
ATAGGAGAATCACCTTTAAGGTATGGATAGGAGGATGACCTTCTGAATATGGATAGAAGTATAACCATTAGAATATAGATAGGAGTATCACCTTTAGGATCTGGATATGCGCAACACCTTTATGATAAAGATATGAGTATTAGCTTTAAAATATAGATAGGAGTATCACCTTAAGGGTATAGATAAGAGTATGACCTATATGATATAGATAGCAGTATCATCTTTTGATTATAGACAGGAATATCACCTTTAGGATATGGATAGGAGTATCACCTTTAGGATACATACATGAATATCACCTTTCGGATATGGATAGCAGTATCACCTTTATGATATTGGTAGAATTATCAACATTAGAGTATGGACAGGATTATCATCTTTAGGATATAGATAGGATTAATACCTTTAGGAAATAGATAGGAGTATCACCTTTAGAATATGGGTAGGACTATCATCTTTAATATATATATAGGAGTATCACCTTTTGGATATGGGTAGGAGTACCACCTTTAGAATATAGATATGTTGATGGATAGGAGTATGACCGTTTGGATATGGGTAGGAGTATCAACTTTAGGTTATGGATAGAAGTAGCACCTATAGAATATGGGTAGGAATATCACGTTTAGCTTACGGATATTTGTAATACCTTTAGGATATAGATAGGAATATCACATTTAGGATATGAATAGAAATATTACCTTTAGGATATAGATAAGAATATCACCTTTAAGATATGGATAATATTATCACCTTAATGCTATAGATAGGTGTATCAGTATATCACCTATAGAATATTAATACAAATAAACAAATTACAAAAAAAGAATACGGATATGAGTATCACCTTAAGGGAATAGATAAAAGTATCACCTTTAGGATATAGATAGCAGTATCACCTTTATGAGAGAGATAGGAATATCACTTTTAGGATATAGATAGGAGTATCACCTTTAGTATATGGATAAGATTATCACCTTTAGGATATATATAGGAGTATCACCTTTACGATATGGATAGCAGTATCATCTTTAGGATGTAGATACAAATATCACCTTTAGGGTATGGATAGGATTATCACCTTTAGGATATAGATAGGAGTATCACCTTAAGGATATTGATAAGAGTATCACATTTAGGACAAAGATAGGAGTATCACATTTAGGATATACATAGGAGTATCAATTCAGGTCATGAGTAGAAGTATTACCTTTAGGACATGGATATGCACAACACCTTTATGATATGGATATGAGTCTCACCTTTAGGATATAGATAGGAGTATAACCGTGAGGATATAGTTAGCAGTATCACCATTATAATATTGATAGGATTATCACCTTTAGGGCATAGATAGGATTATCACCTTTAGGATATATATAAAAGTATCACATTAAGGATATATGTAGGAGTATCAGTGTATCACCTTTAGGATATAGATAGAAATATAACCTTTAAAATATGGATAGGAGTATCACCTTTTGGATAAATATATGAATATCACTTTTATTATATTGATAGGAGTGTCACATTTAGGATATAAATAGAAGTATCACCTTAATAAGATAGATAGGAGTATCACCTTTTGGATATAGATAGGAGTATCACCTTTAGGATAAGGGTAGGAATATCACCTTTAGAATATGGATAGGTATATGGATAGGAGTTTCACATTTAGGATATAGATAGGAATATCACCTTTAGGATATGGTTATGAGTATCACTTTTAGGATATAGATAGGATTATCCCTTTAGGTTATAGATATGATCAGTACCTTTAGCAGATAGATATGATTGTCACCTTTAGGATATAGATAGAAGTATCACCTTTAGGATATAAATAGGAGTATCACCTTTACGATATAGATAGGGATATCACCTTTTGGGTATGGGTATGAGTATCACTTTTAGCATATTGATAGGAGAATCACCTTTAAGGTATGGATAGGAGGATGACCTTCTGAATATGGATAGAAGTATAACCATTATAATATAGATAGGAGTATCACCTTTAGGATCTGGATATGCGCAACACCTTTATGATAAAGATATGAGTATAAGCTTTAAAATATAGATAGGAGTATCACCTTAAGGGTATAGATAAGAGTATGACCTATAGGATATAGATAGCAGTATCATCTTTTGATTATAGACAGGAATATCACCTTTAGGATATGGATAGGAGTATCACCTTTAGGATACATACATGAATATCACCTTTCGGATATGGATAGCAGTATCACCTTTATGATATTGGTAGAATTATCAACATTAGAGTATGGACAGGATTATCATCTTTAGGATATAGATAGGATTAATACCTTTAGGAAATAGATAGGAGTATCACCTTTAGAATATGGGTAGGACTATCATCTTTAATATATATATAGGAGTATCACCTTTTGGATATGGGTAGGAGTACCACCTTTAGAATATAGATAGGTTGATGGATAGGAGTATGACCGTTTGGATATGGGTAGGAGTATCAACTTTAGGTTATGGATAGGAGTAGCACCTATATAATATGGGTAGGAATATCACGTTTAGCTTACGGATATTTGTAATACCTTTAGGATATAGATAGGAATATCACATTTAGGATATGAATAGAAATATCACCTTTAGGATATAGATAAGAATATCACCTTTAAGATATGGATAATATTATCACCTTAATGATATAGATAGGTGTATCAGTATATCACCTATAGAATATTAATACAAATAAACAAATTACAAAAAAAGAATACGGATAGGAGTATCACCTTAAGGGAATAGATAAAAGTATCACCTTTAGGATATAGATAACAGTATCACCTTTATGATAGAGATAGGAATATCACTTTTAGGATATAGATAGGAGTATCATCTTTAGTATATGGATAAGATTATCACCTTTAGGATATATATAGGAGTATCACCTTTACGATATGGATAGCAGTATCGTCTTTAGGATGTAGATACAAATATCACCTTTAGGATATGGATAGGATTATCACCTTTAGGATATAGATAGAGTATCACCTTAAGGATATAGATAAGAGTATCACATTTAGGACAAAGATAGGAGTATCACATTTAGGATATACATAAGAGTATCAATTCAGGTCATGAGTAGGAGTATTACCTTTAGGACATGGATATGCACAACACCTTTATGATATGGATATGAGTATAACCTTTAGAATATGGATAGGAGTATTACCATTAGACATAAGTATCATCGTTAGAATATGGATAGGGGAATCACATTAAGTTTATAGATATGAATATCACCTTTAGGGTATACATAGGACTATATTCGTTAGGATATAGGTAGGAACACCACCTTTAGGATATGGATAGGAGTATCACCTGTATGATATGGTCAGGAATATCACCTTTATGATATGGGTAAGAGCATTACCTCTAAGATATGGATAGGGGTATAACCTTTATAATATTGATAGGAATGTTACATTTAGGATATACATAGGAATATCACCTTTATGATATGGGTATGCGTATTACTTTTAGGATATAGATAGGAGTGTCACCTTTAGGGTATATATTATCACCTTTAGAATATGGATAGGAGTATCACCTTAAGGGTATAGTTAAGAGTATCACATTTAGGATATAGATAGGAGTATCACCATTAAGATACATTTTTGTATGGGTAGGAGTATCACCTTTAGGTTATGGATATCATAGGTGTATTAACTTTAGGATATGGGTACGAGTATCACCTTTAGGATATGGGTAGGAGTATCACCTTTAAGATATAGATAGGAATATCACCTTTAGGTTTAGGTTATAGATGGATGTTCCATTTTGCCCAGTTGTTTCAGAAGAGTAGATTAAAATATGAAAAAGTTAACGGACGGATGACGGACGTATGCCAAGTGATGGCAATACCTCACATTGCCCTTTGGGCAAGGAGAGCTAAAAATGTTACTAACTCATATTGCCGTAATTGTTCGCGGCTTTTTTTTGGTGCTAGATATATTACCAAGAAAATAAAACAGGCTCGAACAAATTCCTGTTAAATACAGTACATGTATTTATTTGATTCTTGCACAAAAATACCAAAGTACACGCAACGAAATTTGCTGCAGCTAAAAATGCTGTAGCTATTTTGTTTTAAATACTGCAATGGAAAAATGAATATGCATAGTTTTCTAATTTTTTTGCCACTCCCCATGGTATATTTACTAAGTTGATCAAATTCATAAATATGTTTTCGTGAAAAGTTTTATGAGCTTTTACTCAATATCTACACAGGATCCAGGTAATTATTTGTCTCAACAATAGATCCCTTATTTATGATATGCTCTCCTTTGATGTTTTTTTCATCAATATATTTGAAACTAGAATATGTGTTTGTAAGCGACGGTAATGCTAATTTTAACCAGAGCCACTCAGGAACAAAATTTAGGTCAGGATGCTCCACTTCCTTTGCACTATATATGTAAAATGATGTTACATCTACATTGTATATCACCATGTGTATCTCAGAAAATGGGCCTAAACACAAAATTTAACCAAAGTCACTCATGCATCAAATGTAGGTCAGGGTGACTCAAATGCTAATGACTGCTGTTGTACTACATAAGACAAATGTAGTAAAATATTGTTGATATATCACACGAGGTCTCGGGGAAATGGACCTAAACGCGAAACTTAACCAAAGTGACTCATGCGTAAAATGTAGGTCAGGGTGCTCAAAATGTTATTGATTTCTGTTGTACCATATAAAAAAAATGTTCTATTAAAATATTATTGATATACATGTAGCACAAGAAGTTTCTTAGCAACGAACCTAAATGCAAAAAACTTAACCAAATCGGGATGTACGGACGGGCGGACAAGAGTAAATATATATGTCCCTTCCACATTCGTGGTCGGGGCATAAAAAGTAGTGGCAAATTTTGTTGTGCTTACTTTAGGTTGTGTATCAAATGCTTGATGAGGCAATGTAACAATTCATTAAGAGAAAGTTTTACTATTCGTTAAACATAATTATTATACCTCAGTATATACTTTCTTAAAGCTTTTTTTAAAGAAAAAAAATGCTATTGTTTCACATTTTTAACACTGAGACTATTGACCGGTCATTAGTTTTCAAGACTATTGACTGCCGCTGAACTATTTACTGGTAATTTAAAAAACAAGTTCCTTATTGATATTTTTTCTTAATATTACTATTAAGAACTTCTATTTGTTTCTTTTTAGTAGCCATACTTTCTCAGATTTCCTAGATTGCCTTTGGTATAATAAAACACTTATTTACTGGCTATTTGGACAATAGCAAGTGTATTGTCCCCATCGACACCGTCGGGAAATTGTTGGTGTCACAGGGGACAATAAATTTGCTATTGTCCTCATAGCCAGTAAATAGGTGTATACTATTGCAGTACAGGGTTTTGAGGTCGTGTGACCCACCATTTCCAAGAACAAATTTCTCAGCGTTTTGCATTAAATTATCAAAGAGCTTATTTAAGGCAATAGTTTTATTTATTCCTTTATTTCTATTACAATGTGTGTGTTGTTTTTTTTTTGTTTTTTTTCCTGTCTACATTGTATTTCTGCATTTTCTAAATATTCTATTTTATTTGAGACAAAAATAAGGGGATATGGAGTAAATGTACACGAGACAAAATCCCAGTACAGTGTAAACTATAGCAAATGAACAATGTTTTTATTGTTGTTCTTCATCTTGTAGTCTTATTTGACTTGATGTTCTTAAGATATTTTTTTTATATCAAACTGTCACCTTTTTCTTATATATTGATTTCATTGTTAATTTTTTGATATTTTCATTATCTGTTTTTCAAATACTTTATTCTATTTTCATAATCTGTTTTTCAAATACTTTATTCGAAATTTTAAAACATATGATAGATAAGTAATATAATTGTGTGTGCTGAACAAGAAAGACAATGACAATCTACAAAGACTTGACCATTTATATTTTCTATTTTCTGTGACCCAAGCTCTCACATCATTAACATTATAACTGTGCCACCTTTCGAAGCAGGTTGTGTCTGGATTAATACAAAGATGTACTGTACATTTTGTACAATAAAACACTGTTTTACGGTGTGGTGATGGAAGCCAATTGATGCATTGACATGACTTGTCCACAGAAAACATATCTTCATTATATGAATTAACACAATCTCCATGAGCTTGTTGTTTGATACATTGTTTTTCCAAACTATCCTACTCTGAAAAGTTCTAGTACAGCCTGAAAGTTGTACTAGAGCTTTTCACAAAAACTTAACATGTTCAATGAAGCATGAAATTTAGTTCAAGGTCAGTAGTCAATTTGTAGTGTTGGGGAAATGTTTTCACATTTCAGTTTTGGAGGACTTACTGGTAAAACACAATAAAGGGCATTGCATTGTTGCAGCATAGCTTAACATTCAAGTAATGTTATTCTTAAAAGCAACATGTTTTCTCTGATCTATAATATCTGAAGTTGGTATGATGTTAAGATTACTGAGAATTACTTGTTATTTGTCTTTTTAATTAACATTTATTCACACAAGATTATAATTACACCCTTAAATATAGTTACATGGTTTTTGTAGTGTCCGTAACCATATTTTCTGTTCTGCAGTTTTTATTCTGTCTACAATTGTTCATATTTTGACTGATTATAACTACTCTGTGTATTTTACATCTTGAAACATGAAAATATCAATCTTTTGACAGTGTTTTCTAGAAGATTGTTTTACTGGTTACGAACCCTACAGATTTCTGATAGTAACATACCTTTTGGATAAAGCCTGATAATTTCTCCAATTGAAGTTCGATTTTCATAAATTAGGTATCAAATTAATCCTGATTAATTTTTCTAAAGATTTATATTAAAATAGTTTTGTTGAATTCCTATGTTGAAAAGTAAATTTTGGTGTAAAAATAAACAAATTTCAAGTGCAACAGCATAACGCCTTATTTGTGCAAATTTATCGGTACCCTTTTGCTTGTTACTCAAAAACTATGAGAGATATCTTCTTGAAATTTTGTATGCATCTTCGGTGCACATAACACACTGCTTTTGAGTATGAGACCTATGTTGTGTTTCACCCGTTAAAGATCTAAGTGCCATGCAGTGAGAGTTTGTGCTCTTTGCTGAAGGTTGTGGGGTGACCACTTTTTGTACTTGTTTTCGATTTTGCTTATTATAGGGTTGTTGTCTCATTGACATTTACCTCATATCTCTCTCTTTATTTCTAAGTACCAGACTGACATGTACACCTCAAGACCAAAGCACATACCAAGAAACAGTCACCTACAATGTAGGTATCCTTGGTTAACGATATACTGACCTAGTCCCAAAAGCTAAACATGTTCAATGAAGCATGAAATTGAGGTCAAGGTCAGTATATACACTTTGAGGGATCTGTATGAACTAGACTGGCATGTCCACCTCAGGATCAAAGCACTTGCAAAATATCAGTGACATATCGGTTCAAGTTACTGAGAAATTGACCTAATCACAAAACCTTAACATTCAAATGTGGACGCCGCCACCGCCGTTGTCACCTACAGAATTAGCATACCTATGGTTCGACATCAGCGACTTTCTTCACAGACAAGACAAAAACTAGTAAATTATCTGTTGTAAGCAACAGCTTTTTTGACCAAACTCATTCATACATCATAAGTATGTCTATGTGACCAAAGGTGTTGACTGTTGTACTATGTTCCATGGTGGCAGCCATATTGAATGTTGGACAGGCTGATTTTAAAATGGGACACCCAAAGGACTATTGTGACCACCTTTAGTTCCAAAGACTAAAAAAAATTCAGCAATAGAAAACTGACAAAGTATTTCCCATAGGGTCCAAAGTTAAAATATATTTTATGGTGGCGGCCATCTTGGATGACGGGTGGGACCTGTTGGATCTTTTTTTATTCTTAAATGGGATCATCCAAGAACTGTTGTGACCATGTTTGGTTCCAATTGGCTGAGTGGATTTCCCAAAGGGTCCTATGTTAAACTATGTCCAACTGTGGTGGCCATCTTGGATGGTTGGCAGACCAGCCAGATACAATTTTTTATGGGGACCACTTAAGGACATTTTTTTTACCAAGTTTGGTTCCAATTGGCCCAGCAGTTTGGGAGGAGAAGATAATTGAAAAGGTTTACGACTGACAACGACAGACACCAAGTGATGGCAATATCTCACCTGGCCCAAAGTAACTAGTACAATGTAATGGAATAAACAGTTTATTAGTTTTGTTGTATTATTCTTAATATTGTATATATGTCAGGTTTTTTGGGCAAATGATATCAAAAGTTTTTGAATGGAATTTAAAATATTGTGATATTTTAAACTCGTAATGATATTTTAATTTGTACACTGATCATTCATGTTATTTTTTAGCCCAACAATGAGAACTTGCTTCAAACAAATAAAATCTGTTCTCATTTCTACTTTTAGCGAATTAAGTATAAATCTCTGTGATGAAAGGCAAAATAGGCATCACCTGCACACAATTACGATTATTAGTTTACCCTATGTATATAGACTATTCTACCCTACATAGAATAAAAAGGGATATGGGGCAAATGTCGATGAGACAACGACCCCAAAACCAACAGAGCCCAAAAAACTACACAAAAATGTCACTAAACAACCTTCAACAATGAGTATACACCCACACTGTTAGGTGAGCTCTTTATGTCCCCATAAATATAAAATAAGGGAAAAATCACCAACACCATCTGACCCAATCACTATACTAAAACAGAAGAATGATGAACAAAAATTGATCAAGGACCACCATTGACAAAGGTTCCTGACTTGCGACAGGCACATACAAGTGAAGTGTGGCGGGGTTAATCATGTTTTGTGAGATCTCAACCCTCCCCCTACACCTTTATCAATGGCAGAATGAGTATTAAAGGAATATTAAAGCTCGTTTTAACATATAATTTTTCAACTCGTGACGAAGGTTGTTTCTTTGCAATCTAATGGTAAAAAACAATCCAAAAATACTTTGCCCGCCCATATAATCCCTAATATCGTTTAAATATCACTTAAAAGGGTCGAAATTAATGTTTGTCCAGGAAGAAAAAAATCAATTATTGGAAAAACCCCACGAAAACCGCAAGATATGACAGAATTATCAATGAATTATGTCACTTTCAGGGTGTCAAGCCAATTATATTGGAATTTAGGATTTTTTTAAATGAAAATATAGGATAAAATTAAGGTATAATTAGCTAAAAATACATGGCCTCCACCTCCCATATAGCCATGCCTCACCTCCTTTTTACTGACAAATGAAAAAAAAACCCAGCATATTTCAGCTATTATCGTGGCGGTCAGTTTTATTGGTGGAGGAAATCGGAGTACCCAGAGAAAACCACCGACCGGTCTCAATTCACTGACAAACTTTATCACATAATATTGTATCGAGTACAGCTCGCCGTCAGTGGGATTTGTATTCACAGCTTCAGTGGTGATATGCACTGATTACACAGGTAGTTTTAAATCCACCTTCCATACGATCATGACAACTCCTTTAACACTTTGACAAATTTTGATATAATGTCTTCAAAATCATGACTTCTAATTCATATATAATATTTTTAGTGAAGAAAATGGTACCTATTCAACTTTACAAAGTTTGTTGAACATACATGTTAATCTTTAGCAAGACTGTTTTCAATGACTCTTCCAAAAAATATATTTAGTAATAAACTGGGCTTGTCCAAAAGCCCTGAGAATTAACTTGGTATTTTTTTATGTTATAGACCATTTAACATTGTATTCATAACTGTATTATCCTAAACCAAGGAACCTATACTGAGTAGCAGACCACTAAAAAAATGAGATACAAAAACATTACCAAAATGAGCTTTAATATCCCTTTAACACCAATTGACACACTATAAAAATCAGAATTGAAAACACAACCGATTCGATAAGTACCGTACTAAAGACAAGAGACAGATATAAATAAAACTAGGAAGAGCTGCTTTAGATACCTTAAACTTATGTCTCCCCTTAATGAGGTCGAATATCAAGGTCACACGAAGGTCATTACGATACCTGACACACCGCCTTATGGTCATGCAACAGCCACCCACATATCAATATCATTGACCTATCTCGAAAGACAAAAAAGTTCTGGCCCGGACAAACTTTGCTGAGAAGAAGCGGAAGAAGAAGAAAACAAGATGTTGCACGCTATGTCGTGCTAAGAATACCCCCACTCGTTCATTTGTAAGTTGCACGGTAAACAGGAAGAAGATGTGCTGTAAACCTGGAAAGGGGAGACACGGTAAAAGTCACCATGCCAAAGCAATATATCAAATATAAAATCATTTCTTCCTGTAGAAGCTGAGAAAACTTTACGAAAGTTTTCATTACGGCAAACATGAAAAATTCTAAGTCGCACTGTAAACAGGAAGTAGATATGCGGTAAACCTGGAAAGGGGAGCGGTAAACCTGGAAAGGGGAGACACTGTACAAGTCACCATGCCAAAGCCATATATCAAATATAAAATCATTTCTTCCAGTAGAAGCTGAGATATTTGTTACGAAAGTGTGAACGGACGGACGGATGGACGAACAAACGGACGGACGGACAAGGTGATTGCAATATAGCCCCCTCTCTACGAGTGGGGGTATAATATCAGACTAAAACAATATGTCTCCCTTCGTTCGAAGGGGAGACATAACAAGACTACAAAGTACAGCTCGATGTTTAATAACTGACAACTAGCTAAAGTTACTTAAATGCATAAGAGTTATTTTAGAATGTATAAAGAGGTACATGTATAAGGCTAAGCCATATATGTCTACT
>MJUT01017989.1:50464-92415 GCA_002080005.1 Gigantidas platifrons | reverse complement strand
TGTAATTAAAGATCATGAACGTGATTTAGAAGTTGAAAGAATTTCAATGTTTATTATAAATAAGGTTGAAACAAGTCACATTTTGATATCAATTCGGTTGTAATTAACTTTTTTGACGATTTCAATTACGGAAGACGGACCGCAACCAGGACCAAATGAATACCTGAATGAAATAGTGTTGTAATTAAAAACCATGTACGTGAAATATAACACTGAAGGAATTTCAATAAGAATACAAAAAAGTATTATTATTATAAATTCAATATCCTATTTTTGCATAACCTGACAATGTGCACGCCATGGCGTGACAACGTATATGCAGCTACGCCTCTAGTGAACATAAAATACAAAGTTTGAACTTAATTTTGCATTTCTTACATATACAATACAGGAGCATCTGAAACTTTCTGAATTAAATGAATGTATCAGTTAGAGGAGATATCCTGTCCACAATTATACCCAAAGGGCCTGCATTTGTTTGATGATGTACTTTTAAATAATTGGAATGCTGGCCAATTTTTTTAATTCATGAATTTTTTTAGAAGAAAAAAAAACACATTTTATATTAATTTTCAAACCTGTATGAATATTCATGTTCTAAACTCAAAACTTGGTACTTTATATAATTTCGCTAAAGATAAATTATGTGACAGTTTTATGAGTTTCTGGAATAAAAATGAACAAGATATTTGGAATGGTAACAACAGTAAGCTTGATACTTATTTTTCTCTTAAAAATACACTCAGATAAATGATTTTAAAACCCGCCAGTCTTTATGCAAGTTGAGAATCAGCACTCATTCTCTGAGAATTGAAAAGGCTCGATACAATCAAAATAGACTGGACAGATCTGAACGTTTATGTCAATATTGTTCTTTAGAAAAGATAGAAAATGAACAACATTTCCTTTTAGAGTGTCCTTTATATAATACTTTGAGAAATGATTTTATTGAAAAAGTTGAAAGCCACTGTTCAACTTTTCCTCTTTAAATAATTCTTCTAAATTTATTTGGCTTTTAACCAATGAAAACTTAACTGTTTTAAAGGAACTTGGTTCACATGTAAGTAAATGTTTAGAAATCAGAAGGTGAAGTCTTTTATTGGGATAGCTGAATATTTTGGTAATTATTTCAGATCAAACTAGATAATGCATTAATGAACATTGGTCATTGTTGCATTGATTTATTATTATTATTATAATGTGTATGGTTTATTGATTGTTATTGAATTGGCTCTGACCTGACTTTGTTGTATAGTCATAATATAGCTTTTTTTTCTTTTTCTTTTTTTGCATTCTATGATGCCTCCAAGTTCAATCATTGTAATCATTGTATTATTTGTTTGCCCTTTATGGGCCCATTAATTTGGTAATAACAATATTATTATTATAATATATTACAAACCAGTCTTCATTGAAAACTGTAAGACTTATAATACATTCTTATTTTTATTTATTCAATTATTCAACATCACAGGAAACTTTGTTCAGCGTCATCTTTATCAAAAATGGCGACTGACAGCGTTCTAAGTTACAAACCTCGTTTTGCAAATTGAAGGCGGAATGATGGCTATTTTTATATTTCGTTACACATTTGAATGATGGGTAAACCTATTTTTGACCATAGTTTGTATTGACAACCAATGGGATGCGTTTGTGTCAGTTATTTTTAGCCTCGAAAATTTCCCGCCATATATTCTTAGCTACAACAACAAAAACAAATACCTCGGAAAATACCTTGTTGTATATATCGATATTATGTTTAATAAACACTTTTTTGGTTTGTCTGCAACTTATATATTTAACCATGATAATTCACGCTTTTTTGGAATGTATTTATTTATATTTATCTGTCATATAAGGTTTATTCCGTCATCGTCATGGTAAACAAACGTCGTTACGACATAACGATTATGGGCGACACCTGGTGGGTTATTATTATCTGCCCTTGCGTAAATGTTTTTAACCTTATGGGAAGAGGTACGAAAGTTGACGTTTGCTTCCCGACTGACCTATTAATCATTTTTTTGATTCTTGTTAGACTTTTCTTCTTCATTTTTAGTTACGGAATAGCGCTGAACATACTGAGCATTAATTTTCAGCTTGAGCTAACATCTTCTAGCTTGTAGTTGTAACAAGATGTAATACTTTATACAACAGAAGCTCTTCAACCTATTAGGGAACAACCATTTAACTTGAAAAAGGGGGGTTATGGTTTTGGTACCTGGTCAAATCGACCCACTGCAAAATCGCCCCCGTCAATATCGCCCCCACATTGATCAAAATCGCCCCATACAAAATCGCTCCCATATTTACCAAAATCGCCCCAACATTTAAAAATAAATAAATAATAGTTATTATTGTTATTTGTTTTGACAACGACATTCTGATAAGAAATAATTGAGATAATATAATTACAGTATAGATAATAAAACTTACAGTACATTAATAGGAAACGTTATTGTTAATTTTGTCGGTTAAGTGAGGGTAATTATTTGTGTCCATGAAATTATTTAAACCTGCTACCATTATGGCTGGCATTAAACACAATGACCAGTGATTGCATAGAGTGGAAGCAGGTTGTTAGACACAAGCAAGAACAAATCCAATGCGATGGTTGTGAGAAATGGCAACATCGAACATTACACTGAATATTGAAACACATTTTGTAGAAATATTTGCAATTACAAATAACATCATTTACGGATAGACATATCGACCCACACAGACATATTATCCTTCTCCTTAATACTACTTCCTGCTTAGCGGAGAAGCAACAAATACCAATTTTATAGTCTTTAGTTTTACCCGACCGGGGCTCAAACCCACGATCTACCACACTCGAGGGGAGCACGCTAACCATTACACCACCGATCAACCCACGATCTACCACACCCGAGGCGATTACGCTAACCATTACACCAACGATGAACCCACGATCTACCACACTCGAGGGGAGCACGCTAACCATCACATCACCGATGCGGTTAATATTTCAATTAAGACGCCATAAAGATACACAAAATATGACAGATATTTATTAAGATTATCAAACTGATTTACAAACAATAATGAAAACATATATACAAAAACTTCATAGAGGGCAAGATTATTGTACATATCTCGATGTTATAATAGAATTAATTTCTTCATTACATGAATAAATGGGGGCGATTTTGATTTTTGTGTGGGCGATTGTGTATTGGGGCGATTTTGATAAATGCGGGGGCGATATTGACACGGGCGATTTGACTTGCATTCATGGTTTTTTGTCCTGAAAAAATATTATGATTTAGAAGGGAAAGAAATTAAATAATATGCCACAGCAGTGGCCACAAAAAATATTCTGCTTTACATAAGTATAAAAAAAAATCATCTGGTTTAAGAGTATTGTTTTGAAAAAATAATAATAAATGCCATTTATTTAAGAGATTGACCTGTATAAACTGAATAAAAAACCAGTGTGTCATTGTCTTTTATATAGTAAAGATCTGAACTTGTTTAAATACAATCCTCACTTGTTTATTTTCAGGTACAAATGCGAGATATAACATGGAAATTTATAGTATATATGCCTTATATGCATGGCATCTAAATATGAATACTGGCTCACACCTTTATACAAAGCATTGAAAAACATTATGTTTTGACTTGGTAAGAAAAAAATAATTTAGTTTGATTGCAATTGGAAAAAAAATAAAGATGTGTCCAACTGTTTAAAAAAATATTCAGATCAGTACAAAAAAACATAACCCTCCCCCTATTCAAGTTAAAGGGTTGTTCCCTTTGTAATACTTTATACAACAGAAGCAGCTCTTCAACCTATTAAAAAAAAATTTGATTCTTGTTAGACTTGAACTAATATCTTCTAGCTTGTAACTAGATGTAATACTTTATACCACATCAGCTCTTTAACCCATAAAACATTTTTTTCTGATTCTTGTTAGACTTGAACTAACATCTTCTAGCTTGTAACTAGATGTACTATTTTATACCACAGAAGCTCTTCAACCTATTAAGCATTTTTTTCTGATTCTTGTTAGACTTGAACTAACATCTTCTAGCTTGTAACTAGATGTAATACGTTATACAACAGAAGCTCTTCAACCTATTAAACATTTTTCCTGCTTCTGGTTAGACTTGAGAACTAAATCTTCTTATAGTTCGTGCACATGTGAAGAAGCAGGGTATAAGAATAACAAATATTGACACATTATTAGATGGAAAGCATTATCAAATACCATTCACAATTTTTTGTGTAGGAGAAATTAGGAAAACAATTGCCCAAGCTGGTAACAGTGATGCAAGTTTGTGTTTACACAAGACGTAAAAATTGTATGCGAAATTGAAATAGAAGTATTTTTTTTATTTATTGAACGAAAATACAATATTTTATTTAATAAAAACAAAAAAAAAGTTGCAATTAATTTATTTAAATCTTTTTCATGAAAGTATTTACTTTTGTATCTATGTTAGCTTTACATATGTGGGCTTAAATGTCAGTGCCTACATATTTTAGTCTCCTGTGAGGATTACAGAAATAGTCGATCAGTTTACATGTACAATGTAGATACACCATGGGTGGGACTAAAACTAACTTGCTCTGAATTTTAGTCCCGCCCATGCTAATCTATACATACACAATCATTCCCCATACAGTAACTAAAACATACAACTTGGCATTACATGTACATTCAAGGAGGTGTATTTGTAGTTTATATATTCTGGCCATGCAAACCCATGAGGACACATGTATTCACAGTACTTCAGTGTTGAAATATACTTATTTTTTTAGTTTTGAGGGTGTAAATGGATATTTTTTTGCATAGTTTTATTGTGAACGATTCATTGTATATTTTGTGATACACATTACAATAGAAATGATCTCACAATATACTAAACTATGTTAATTTATGCTATGTTCCCATTAATTATGCATTAGAAGACATTAAATAAGATCTAATACCTAGATATTCAGCAAAAAATACTTCAAACTGTCCAAAATTTGTAAAATTATGATTGTTGACTTTCAGGTTTCTGTTAATTCTTATGACCTGCAACTTTACTTTTCTTCAAAACTCAATCAATGTATGTTTCTTGACAACTTTTGTTATGCTTCATGTTAGTCGGATGCACAAATGCACATTTACAGTCAATTTATACTCTAAAATACAATATCCACATTGACAATTTGAATACATAACAGTAAATGTCCAGTGACAAATGCAATTTTCTTGGGATCATTAAAATGACCTGGTTTTAAACTACATAATTCTGAAATAAATCTGCTCTCTATAGTCTTATATTGTTTCATATGTACATTTTACATGTGTTCTAACTATAACTATCAAAATGTATGAGGAAAAATAAGTAAGATTAGAAAATTTTCAAAAATGGTATCACCATATACCATATTTGAAATCGACTAAACGCCGTAACATGAAATCTTTTTCAACATCATATGCCCATCTACAAAAACACATTAAATCTACCATTCTTAATAATTGTAAAGTAATAAATAAGCATAAAATTATATTTCAATACCCTCTGTGCATGTACATCTAGTGTATGGGGAACATTTTCCAAAATATTGCATAATAATCATATTGAAGCCGTAACATGACACCTTGATGTATTTTGCAAAATTTTGGTGTGGAAAATGTCAAACTGGATCTGTTGTGACTGTCCAAAGCCAATTTGAGCATGGTACAATAGCAATGAAATTTGAATTTCTTGATTTTTGCCTAAAAGGAGTAATACCACTAAAGAATTCTCCATAGCCTTCTATGTTAAATAAAATATTTTTGAGTTTACAGGATTCATCTTAAGTTTAATCTAAGCGACACCCATATCTCATGGAAGGGGTACCTAATTGGAAACTTAACTCTGAAAATCAACATACAAGAAAAAACACAGTCCGAAGATGTCTACCTTTAAAAATCCTACTTTCACTTTCGATTTAACACAAATTCAAGTGGTTTCCTTCCAATGCAATACATTTTTTATTTTAAACCACAAGGACATCAAATATGGGCTAAACATTATTCTAAAATCTGTAGATTTATGCTGACATTCAGTATTTTGCAGTATCTAATATGGTTTATTTTTTATCCAACAATGTACACAGACGCTTTTAAACCTATTGAACATTTTTTTCTGCTTCTGGTTAGACTTGAACTAACATCTTCTAGCTTGTAACTAGATGTACAAATGTAATACTTTGTTTATACCACATAAGCTCTTCAACCCATAACAAAATTCTGCTTCTGGTTAGACTTGAACTAACATCGGGCATTTTTATTGCAAAGAAATTTAAACCAGTTTGAGTTTGGTTTTCCGGTTGACAAACTGGTTCGAAACTGGTTTGAAACTAGTTCATTGGTTTGTCTTTTGTAATAAATAGATGGTTTTATACATATAAATAAAAATGGCTGACTTGTATGTGATCAATATTTTAATGCAATATATACATGTATATGAACGAGTATACAATTTTTTTTTCAAAATAGCATTACAATCAGTTACATTTTTTAGACTTTTTAAAGTTTCATGCTTGCGTCAGACAAATTTGCAAGACAGCAATCTTTTAGCCCTTCATGTAGACTTTGCAGTCAAAAAGGGCTCATTAAATCAGATGAACATAAATTACTATCACTGGTACAGCATGGATTGTCATTAAATTGCTCTAAGCAATCAAACTGTTCGAGACAAATGCTGCACTCCAAAATCAGAACTTCAGCGGTCGCCATTTTGAACAGATGTCAAACGTCGAAACCACACCCGGTGGTGGTTTGATGAGTTTTAGAAACTAGTTTCAGTTTAACGCTGATAAATCCAAAAACACTGTTCAGGTTTACAACTGGTTCAAACCCAGTTTGAACAATAAATACAAAGTTTGAAAAACCGAGTTAAAACCAAAACTGGTTTCTCTGCAATAAAAACGCCCATCTTCTAGCTTGTAACTAGATGTAATACTTTATACAACAGAAGCTCTTCAACCTATTAAACATTTTTTTCTGCTTCTGGTTAAACTTGAACTAACTTCTTCTTATACTGTAGTTTGTACACATGTGAAGAAGCAGGGTACAAGAATAAAAAATATTGACTCATTTGATGGATAGCAACGAAATCAAGCCTTCTAGGTAATACTGGACCAGAAAGATGCACAAGTGCATGCATGCCTAACACAGTGATTACATGTAGGATTAAAATTTTAATAATATTAATGGGACATTTTCTATTGACATTCAGAATTTCTATGGGCCATTCTTTAACATTCTTTGTAAATATTTCTGATTTCAATGGGACATATTCAGATGGAATATGTGATAAATGGCACATGGCCCCCTCTGTTCCCAATCACTGCTAACAACTCAAACTTTCCAGTCTGGACACAGGGCCTTGTCACAATCCACGTAAATATACTATCAATGCGTAAACATATATGTTTATGCATTGATAGTTTATTTACGTGGATAGTGACAAGGCCCTGTGGTCTGGAGATACAGAGTAGAACATTACTTCAGAAAGTCGAAATAAATCAGGGGATCTGTCATCTGAACGAGTTTAGTAAAACACATTTTCCTTCATAAATTTGACATGGCAAGACCCAAATTACATTAACTTTTTCAAATTCGTTAAATGCTTAAAGTCATCAGAAAGGCTATTTTTCGTTTAATATTCGTGGAGTTCTACCTATTTTATCGTAAATTACTTCTTCTACATCCGCCGTTGATATGACGTTGTAAAACGTTGAGGTGCAAGACAAATCCGCACTTGGTTTCGATCCCGGTTTCCATCATCCATGTTTTTTTAAGAACTACTACTTTCAAATTAATCCATATGTTATCGATTAAAAATATTGACACAAGCATTTTCAAATACCATCCACCATGTTTCAGTAGGAAATATTATGAAATGAAAAAATAATTTGTGACAGTGCATTGTGCAGTGATACGAGTAGCTGCGGAACCGTAGCCCTTTATAGTCCTTTTTTTTGGTTGCCAAATAGATGTATTATTTTAATTTATTGAATAAAATAAAATATTTAATTTTTTTAAAACAAAACAAAGTTACTATTATTATGATTTTTTTATGACAGTAGATACTTTCAGATTTAAGCTGGCTTACATATCCGGGTTATATGGTGCCTCAATTCTCCCAGTGAGTATACACGCGAGATATTGAGCATCAGTGTGTTGTCTACGTGGGGGGTCTACCGACGTGTTCTACAGTAATGAGGACTATCGTCCTCTATTACAAAATAAAAAAAAAATCATTCGTGTTTCTTAAATCATTATCCTTGACTACACCAAATACACATAAAAGGAATCTACCAAATAGCCACAATTCTAAGAAATCTCAAACTTCCGGTAACGTCCGGCTTAGTATATTTTGCAAGCAAGTCCCGCTATTGCAGGATTGTCAAGTATATATATATATATATATATATATATACACTCCGACAACAGTTAAGTACCACCCTATATTTTTATCGATATATGTTTTTACACCAATACTGTTAAACCAATAAAATAGATATAACCATTTTTCTTACACTTCTTAAAAGACTACACCAAGGGCTCTAAAATTACCAATCTACGAAGTATTTATCATCTTGAAAGACGTGACTATGTCGTGGCAAAACTGGGGTTCAAAATAGGCGCTGGAAAAACGTAAAACCAGTTTGTCTTTAATGGAAGTTTTTAACATTGCATTAAAATGCAGTCTTCAGATTTTAAGAGCTTTTAAATGCATCTATTGTGCGTATGAGTAAGGCATACAAATCAACAACGAGTATATTCACCGCGTTTATTGTGAAGTTCTGTAACACGCCTCGTCATGCTTCGCACAAGACGCCTAAGTCGTTATTGGGGGAACTGTTGCCACTACTGTAAGATAGCAGTTCTTAATTCGTCAATATTTTAACATTTTGGATTGCGTTGGTTAATTTTTAGGCCAATAAAGGCCCATACATGCTCTTTAGGGTTCATGTCTGGCGACATCACAGGCCATGGAATTGTCTGAACAGCCTCTTGCTGTAACAAATGTTGTACAATTCGGCTCTATGTGGCCTAGCGTTGTCGTCCATGAACATTGGCCTGTCAGCCAACGCATGATTGTCGAAACGAGGGACTATGCGTGGAGCGAGCACATTGTCACGGTATTTTTGGCCTGTCAGATTACCATCAAGAACGTACAAGGCCAACTTACAGTCAAAGGAAAAACAACCCCAAACAGTTATACCCCCACCCCCAAAAGCAGTTGTGCCCAAAATGTGGTTGTCCTGAAATGAAGTGTTTCGTTGGCGTCAAACCCTTGCACGACCGTCGGTAGGGCGTAACAAAAAACGACTTTCATCAGACAAGTGGACCCGTCTCCATGTGCGAATAGTCCACCCCCAAATGATTACAGTGCGTGTACTAATGTGGCCTCCAAACGCTAAATTACCATGAAGTGCACCAGCTGTACTGAACGGCCGTTGCTGCGCCCGTCGGGATATGAGCCGGTCTTCTCTCGGTGTCGTTTTGCGAGGTCTACCTGCACGTGGACGGTCAGTAACATTTCCCGTTTGACGAAAACGCTGCATCAGTCGTACAATGATGGAATGGTCAACCCTGAAGTGGTCTGCCACCCTTCTATGGCTAAAACCACCGTTATGCATGCCAACAGCTTGCCACCTTTCTGGTATGGTTAATTTTCCCCGAACCATACCAAACCAATAGAAAATGAAACTTAAAACTCTACACAAAAAAAATCAGCTTCCGTTCGCAAACACAAATGTTGAAAAGTACACGTGGCACTTTACACACCCTGTCATATACACATAAATAAAATAGATCAATAACCTGTTTCACAGGTAACGAAAACAGCAAACTGATTTGAAATAAGTTCATTATTAGAAAAGATATTATTGAAACAAGTCAAGTGGTGCTTAACTTTTGTCGGACTGTATATATAGCTACGATGTTATGATGCAATGCATTTATTTGTCATGCATAGTATTAAAGTGATGGGGTTGGTGTTGACTAAATCATTGTCCCTTTGATTTCTTTTTCTTTTGGCTATTGCATTGTCTATCCTTCGATTTACGACTTCTGGTTACCCATTTGTTATCCCCAAAATTTTCGTAGTGTGCTGTTTGACGAATATTTGTTTTTTCCAATGGTCATAGCAATAAATTAATTTCAGAATTCAAATTTCACACCAAATGCGTATGTTTTCTTCTTCTCTATTTTGTATTTTATCAGACACTAAGCATAGTACGACGAATAAACAGGCGTTTAATAGGGTCTATATGATTCATAAATGTGATAAGACGGTTAATTCATGGTTGAACTGTTACATTTGTTCAAACTAATTTAAATATCTTTATCGAATAAAAACATATTTACCACACAAAGAATCACGATGATAGTATCTCATTTCAATTAAGATATGGAAATTAATCATTTGTCGAATTTATCTAAATCAGCTATTACTGTATAGGTATATGAATACCATCTGACCTTGTCCCTATATTGCCGTCTCAAATCGGGGCCAACCATTTGACGTATGGAGCACTCTACTCGTCACAGAACCAGAAAATGCCTTTGAGACGACAGAGGAATCAGATTTCAACCGGGCATTAAAAACTGGTAATTTCGTACATTAAATTAAAAAAATCGGTAGTTATTCGGACATAAAATTTCGGTAATTTTGAACATAAAAAACGCAATTATTCTTTAAATTTAACCAACATTTCTTGTAGAAATTAGCAGTGTCGGATTATTTATTGTTTTTGCATCTTTCACAGATCAGATTGCTTTTTTCTACATGTAACAGGACAATTAAAACAAAACACAACCCCGTCTAAAAGTTAAATGATTGTTCCTTGAGATAAGACAAATATAACAATAAATACCAATTAGCGGAAACAATATTCATAAACTCAGTAAGAATATAGTAAAAAGTGACATCAGTTACAAAGCCAATCGTAAATCATACTGCACAGTAAGTGGATGTCATTGTTCTTCACCTCCGATTTCCCCAATATAATTTCATATAAAACCATAACTTTTCAACCAACAAAATATAAAGAGGTTATTTCTTTACCAATTTTGATAACATTTACGATCACGAAAGCTAATTGTGTTTAAAGGAACCCGTGAATATTTCATTTATGAGCAATGCACACAAATTGTTACCCCAGAATTTAAATTCTTTGAATGTAAATAAGTCAATGTAAATCATAAGCTTTATTTTCAAAAGAATAGACTGATTAATTTAATCGCAGGGGTGATTTAGATACCGGTAGGTGATTCTGACTTTCAAATAACTTAAAATTCACCGGTCTCATTAAGTAAAAGTAGATAAAATCGAAGGGGGTAATCAAGAATAGATAACACAGAGACACTGGCAACACTGAGCACACGAAGACGAAAATATAATCAGGAACACAGATAACATTGAGTATGCAAGACACAGAATGGTTACCGTCGTTGATTTCTTACCAAAAGCAACTGACAACATTGTACACACAGGACACAGGTCAAAGACAAAATACACCCAGGAACACAGACAATATTGAGTACACAAGACACAGGGATCTGGTAATTGAGTGGTTACTGTCGTTAATTTCTTACCACAAGTCAACCACCACTGACATGGTTTAGAATTCCATTGTCCTCCAATGTTCAGATTCCTATAAACATACACAAGACCGTAGTATCACTGTTCTGTCCCCCACAATGAAATCTCATATAGTCGCGATTTGACTGCAATAGTCTGAGAGTGACTATAAGTACCAACAACTCATGATCACATCCTCTGGTTAATGTATTATGTCTGAGGTGAACACTACAAAAAATTCTACACATTGTTTTTTCTACAAAAAGATGATATCAAATTATTCCATCATGTGATCTGCTAAAAGATGTTAATACAATTCAGAAAACAAATTTATCAGAAACAATGTCAGAACAGTAACATATTCCAAAATGAAAATCATGCAAACCATCGATACCTCTAACACACATTTCCTCTCCTGAAATGGTCAGGTATTTCAGTAAAATGTGGTGGAATTATACCTGTTTGATAGTCCCAAACGTCCCCTCCTAGAGAAATGATGCGGTCATGTGAGTGTTAAACATGTCATTAAGTTGTACGGACATAGCTTAAATAATTAAATTACAAAAGGCATGTTTTGGTGCTATTTCCTTTTGAAATATATCAAATAGAAACAAATGGAGGTGCCACAAATCATATCGAAGTTAGATATATCCCCGGAGTATCCTGTCAGAGGTGAATACACATTGAGCAAGAAAAAATAGGGGCAGGGTATGATGTTTAACGCCACTATTTCAGTCACATCGTGGCGTTCAGTTTTTATTGGTGGGGGAACCGGAGAAAACCATCGACATGTCGAAAGCCACTGACATACTTTATCACATAATGTTGTGTCTAGTACACGTGACATACTTTATCACATAATGTTGTGTCTAGTACACGTCGCCTGAGCGGGGCACTGATTTCATAGGTAGTTATAAATTGAACTACCATTCGATCACGACCACGACGGCCTCATCGAGAAAAAATAATAGTTATATATTATGTCACAATGCATTATATGGTAAAATCCGATCGAATTATATATATATATATGGTTGTCACTTGCTTAGACGTTTGTATAATATACTTTGTTTCCCGTGACTGTATAATGAATTCATTCATTATCCTATACAATATGTTAAAAATTGCTGAGTTAGATTGCTGTCAAATTATAATATTAAGTATATATATATACCATCTACACACGCTTATACACATGTATTACGTCTATCCCTAGATTAAAACCTTACGAGACAAGGTAACACTACGACTACTGAAGCTCTTTTTTTAAGGAGTGGATGTAGTCGAGTGGTCTAGGGCGCTGGACGTAAGGCTAAGCGAATGGTGCTGAAGTGTATCAATGGTGTGAGTTCAAATCCCGTCGAGGGAAGAACAAAATTTGACAGCTTCAAAATCTAATTCTAACACTGTTTGGTTTAATTTTCAGACGTATATATATATATATATGTGTGTGTATTTGTACGCAATATTATTGAGTAATAAGTGTTAAGTTTATGGAATACAATTGTATTAATTTAGATTTGTGTAGTATTATTTGCAACTTGACATATTTGTGTATCATACAGTTAAGATCAGGTAAAATCAGTTATTTAATGTGTAGTTAGGCAATAGACCAGAATGATATATCCTTCGGTAATGGGTCAAGCTCAGTGTTATATTGCCCTCATCCGTTGGCTTTGAGCAATAGAACACTGAGGTATTCCCAGTACCTTCGAAAAACTATACTTGTTTGTTATACTTTATATTTATTTTTTTTAAATCTCAAAAATCTTTGAATCAACGATCTATTGCGGTCAACAGTTCAGTCGGTTGGACCTCGTCCGATCTGTTGACTGCTTGCCCCTATTTTATTGGTTACTTGAAATAGCTGCACGCGTATGTCACGTGATAAGGTATAACAAATCAGTTTCGGCTTCGGGAAACAGTTCAGTCCTCGGGTCAAACAAAACAGCTGTTGTCCTCGGACCCAGTCAATAACTGCATACTATTGCCTGACTGCACATTAAATAACTGTATATTGTGTACGTCTTTGTTTATCAGTTTATCTGATGACGTATACATTTTCTCTTTGATCTTTACACGTGACAATATATATTATCAAGTAACGAGTGTGGTATACATATATTATCTCAGATACATCAGATCAGAATATTAATATATCTTACTATCAAGCATATGATCATATGATTTCAAAGTCAATGATGATTGGCCAGTTACTCATCGAGCTTACCTTAATTCGATTTTCTTATTTCGAATGTAGCCACGTCTACAAGGATATGGTCATGGTGTTTAAAGTCACTTTCTACAATATGTCAGTTATATTGTGGCGATCAGTTTTATTGATGGGGGAAACTACAAACCGAACACACTTCACTGGCAAACTTTATCACTTAAAGTTGTATCGAGTACACCTCGCCATTAGTGGAATTCGAAAGCGCAACTTTAGTAGTGACATACACTGATTGCACAAATAGTTATAAATCCAACTACCATAGAATCATGACACGGTGTTGCAATTCATTCAATGTAGTTATTGTGTTAATCATAGGTACGACTATGGGTGTCTTATAAGAAACAAGAGCTACACGCCATTCTGGAACAGCTGGATTCATCCCCGTGCTTTGGTGCGGCCCCTGTTACTATCTTTATCGTTGTCTGTGATGTGTTTATTTGTTTTGTTTGTTTTCATTCTCTGACGTGTACCCAATGATGTCTCTGAATTGTCTGTACCTGATTACATCGTACCAATTCGGTTTTCTCTCAAATTTATTTGAACCTTTTGTGATTTAAGTAGCATGCAGATAAGAACTAAATAATATATTTGTTTTATTAGCATGTAGCGACGCTGATTAAAGTTTATTCCGCTTTCATATATAAATATACTTCAATAAAACTGAGAAAAAAAACATATGTTCAATATTTATATAAAACAGTATTATTATTTGTTTTCACGGATGTGGGCGTGCTTAAATGATGAGGTTTCATTTCCGAAGTCACGTGTCAATTGTTTTACCACTTACACGGGCCTTCTAAATACAATATACGTAATGTAATCACTTGTATCACAAACGATGATTATAACAACATAGATGTGATTAAAGTTCAAAGTGCAGGAGTTTGTGTGATTTTGAATTTCATTTCATACATTGTGGGACATAGCAGCGATGTCTGTTTTATATTTTTGTATAGAGGTTTAGTGAATAGGCGATTGTTGTGAGCAGACTATCAATGATATACATTTTAATTTGGTTATGATGATGATGTCCGCATTGCATTGAGCCAAACACACTTAGACTGATTGTATTGTGATAGTTCGAAGAAGCAACAGTCGTTTTGTAGATGTATCACTCCACTAAGACACGTTATGCTGATTCCGAGCCAACTAGTCTTTGCTGTTATTCCTTAATGTAGAGTGCTTAGCGGTAATGTAACAGATGTAAATATCATACTACTTAGTTTGACAACCATACACTACTAATGCGGTTCAATCAATAGTGTATTGTTTGTTACAGAAATAGACTGACCCATATAATAGTAATTGTTTTATTTTTTATCAATATCATAAAACCGAGCACCAACTATCCTTAAACTGTGTAAACCATATAAGTAGGGGTATCGCTACTCATAGCAGTTACTGAAAGCAACCCTTTAACTGGAAATTATCTTGATTGTGTTAAATGGTGTATAAAACGTTAGATCATTAGATAAACACTTCAGTTTGTAATATAGAACCCACGTATATAATAGGTTATAAATCTCTTGAATGCTTGCAACCGATAGAACACTGGATTATAAGGACATAAAACAGAGGACAACCCCTAAAATATATCATTTATTTTTATGTTTACATAATACAATATATTTACGACTGTAAATGAATTGAAAAAATAACTACTAATGAATTGATTATTAAATTAATGATATACTGTGATGTAAGGAGAATAGCCAGTAAATGGATTAGTATGTTAATTATACGCTTGTGGTCTAGACTTATTGATGCATAAACATAGTAATAGTAAGAATGGAAAATGTATAATAAATATACAACACAGCGTACATTGTCGGAAAATTAATATACTTATTAATACGAACTTTAGAAACAGGTAGAAATCGAGCTTTTCTGGTCTGTTTAGTAGAATGCAAATTGATTTTTATATCTAACCAAAATATAATATATTGTATTTATCCTGCAATATCAAAAAGTCCAAACCAGCTGCCAAATTGTCTGTAAATAACAGATACAAGCGTCATTTCTAATTGTTTTTATTGACGCCATCTATGACATCAGCGCTTATTCTGTTCCCATTTCGTTCTGTTGATCTGCATGAATCAAGTGCCATACAAGCTTTATAATGTCCTTTATTAAGTAACACTGAAGTTGATTTGACCCCCATTTATTAGTACTAAATTTAACACAATTGCAGGATAACACCAGAAAAGTGTAGAATATCATATAGGGATAACAATACGTAACGTATATAATCGAAACTACCAAACAAACGATTCTAGTCATAAAAATGAAGTCCTCACCTGGAATGTTTTGAGGTCGCCATCATGACCTTGATAACTGTTACAGAATATCTAGATCTGTATCACTGTTTGTCGTAGTCACAATCCAGTCCTGTTCATCAAGTTCTTAGTAACTGAGTTGGTGCCACCTGTGGAATGGGACTTACTTAACATTCAGAATCACATAATTCACCCACGGTGTTTAAAGGTTGATCAATATTTATACCTTTCTTCGTATTGTATTGTCGACCCCTGTTTGTCTGTTTGTCCTTTTTTATTTGTCCAGAGTGTTGCATGTCCTTCTGATTACCTCTTTTTCATATTCAAACTTTTTTCAATCGTATTTTTTTGTTTGATTCCACATTAATAACTGTATTTTCGTCAGAAAATATATGTAAAGCGATTCGCATTACTATTAATACACTACTGTGTGCCTATGCCAATTTTCATGTTCTATTAACAAGGAACATACATTTAGACTTCTTCCAAATACAAAACTAACTGTAGTCTTATCTATGATAATCTTTATGGCTCTATTATGTTTTATATTATCCATGTAATGAATGTTGTAGTGTCCCTAATAACAATAGAATCACCCCAATTTAATATGAAATATTAGGAGCCTATTGCTATATGTCATTTTCTTTTGTAAGCAACAGATGCATTAATATTTGAATCATCCAATAAAGTTATTGACACATATCTTTCTGATTGCCTTTATTTATCTTTTTATGTTGACTCTTAAAAGTAGGTATCCTTGTCCTCAACATACTTTCGAATTGAAGTGATGTATATCTGAAGTAGCATACACTTCGAGAGGATCCGAGAACATAGAATAGAAATGTGATGAATTTACAGATCGTGGATCGTATAAGTTTACACTATGAACGAAACGCAAACGAACGAAAAAAGCAAACGAAGCGAACGGAAAACGAACGAACGCTTCACACGAACAACACGAAAAACGCACGATATACGAAACGAACGCACGATACACGAAACGAACGCACGATCCACGAAACGAACGCACGATACACGAAGCGAACACACGATACACGAAACAAACGAACGATACACGAAACGAACGCACGATACACGAATAGCATCGTGTTATTATTTGAATGACTTTTGAGCAAATTGATGTCATTAACCTCTGTAATCTTATATTTTATAAGCAAGTTATTTGATAAATTAGTCGGTAAAGTAATAGGATAATACAATGTATACTAAATAGTTTATATTACCAATGTGTTTAATAATTATATTTATGATTAAATTTTAAATCTCATATATTTGACTTCCAAATATGACTTTCTATTTATATAATTAAACAAAATTTATATTTATTTAATTATATCATTATACATAATTTATATTTATATAATTATTTAATTATACAGAATTAATATTTATAATTATTCGGATTCTGAATTGACAATTCCAACCAGACATAAGTGTATCAGTTATTTTCTTGGTTAAGCTGTCCGAGAGGAGTGTGGCTTCAAAGGGTCATATAATTGTTAATTAGAATGAAATTACAAATGTAAGAGTTGACATTTCGCACCTGCAGTACATGTATTTCCCAGGTGAAACTGCCAGAGGCGTTTGTTTACATACATGTAGATGATTTCTTGTTTATTTGTCCTAGAGTAAATAATAGAAAAAATGCATTTATTAAATATGTTTTTCACTTATTGTACAAATTACTGGTACATGTGAATAAAGGAAATACATGTTTGTATATGTAAAATTTGGCTTACACTTTAATTAAATTTTTTTTTAATAATAGTAAGATTGAAATTGTAGTAATTATTTTAAACTGGAAATCGTAGCGTGGATTCGTTTCGTGTATCGTGTATCGTTCTTTTCGTGTATCGTTCGTTTCGTGTATCGTTCGTTCGTATTTCGTATCGTGTATTAGTCTAATTAAACTGGCGAACGATACACGAAACGAAAGAATAAATTACACGCACGAAACGCAAACGAACGGAAAACGAAAAACGACCGAACGATACACGCAAACGAAACGAACGAAAAACGCAAACGATACGAAATATCTGTTAATTTAAACGTTCCAGGGTCTGTACCGATGCGTGGGAAAACAGCCCCCTCCTCAAAAAAGGAGTCTGTCGAACTATCGGGAAAACACTTCTCCTCGGATAGGTCTCAAATATTGATATCCACCTCGTTGGAAGACAGGGGCTATCGTGGTCGTGATCGTATGATAGTTTCATTTACAACTACCTCTTCAATCCGTGCCTATCATCACCGATGTTGTGAGTTCGAATCTCGATCAGAGCGAGGTGTACAACATTATGTGATACTTGCGACAGGTCGGTGGTTTTCTCCGGGTCCTCCGATTTTCTCCACCAATGAAACTGACAGTCATGATATAACTGCATTATTGTTGAAAGTGGCGATAAACAACGACAAACAAACAAACAATTTAAAGGTAAGAAAGCCGTATTTGTAAATTGTCTGATCGTACGAAATGACGTTAGATAAGTTGTAGTAAACGTCAATGTTTTAGCTTGCATAGTGAATTAAGAGAACTTGATATATACTTCTGTTGGTCTGATATTGTACAGTGACTAAGGATAAATTGATATACAACTGTGTTGGTCTGATATTGCACAGTGACTTAGGACAAATTGGTATACACTTGTGTTGGTCTGATATTGTACAGTGACTACAGTGCCTTAGGATAAATTGGTACACACCTTTGTTGGTCTGATATTGTACAATATCTTACCTCCTACATAAATGTAAGAAAATGATTGGTTTAGCGTGAACACGTGGACGCTCTGTATAACTCATACAGGGTTAGTAAATTTCATACAGGGTTAGTAAATTTCATACAGGGTTAGTAAATCTCATACAGGGTTACTAAATTACCATTAATAAGTAATAGTTGACTTGATGTATTTTGGGAAATTACTTGTGTTCTTTAAACATTCTTTCCAGGGTTTTGAAAACAGTTTATTGTTTTTGTGAAAACTTTGACTGTTCTTGCTGAACATTATGTGATATTTTTCTGTGAAATAAAATATCGAAAGTTTGTATTTGTCAATTATTTTATGAATTCTTGAGTATAGACTCATAAAAGTAAGAAAAAACTAAGAACTTGATATACACGTAATTGTCCTACATTGCACAGTGACTTAGGAGATATTGATATACACATAAGTATCCTATATTGAACAGTGACTTAGGAGAGATTGATATACACATAAGTATCCTATATTGCACAGTGACTTAGGAAAACTTGGTGTACACGTTATTGTATGATATTGCCCAATGCTTTAGAATATGCTTAACAGAAATTATGTAAAATTTAATATGAGGCTTTTAGGAAATCACTGAATACAACATGCAACTGCTAATAACGTCTTTGCTGTCTAAGCATGTCTGGCAGAGTAGGTTTATACTTTCATCGATACACCAAAACAGGTTCAAATGACCAGTAACTTTAGGTCGAACAAACGACATATTTCACATGATATTAACCTGGAACTTTTTAACATTACTGGACTTTATATGTCACAATTTATAAGATATAGTATATGTATTATTTGCTTACCCGGATTTTACTAAGCAGTGGGTTTGTAATAAGAAAGCCAGTATTACGGCTGTCATTTCTGTGGGGTTTTTGCAACGATACAGCTGAAAATTGTTGGCATTGAACTCAAAACAACCAATAAGTGTTGGAACATTTGTTTTGTAAAATTGTATATTTGAATGACGTTATTTTGTCTCTCCTATTGAACATTTTGCCTCCTTATTAATATTTTATTTCTGTTTCATTTCACCTGATTTGTTGGATTGCCCTATCCAATACTCTCTAATTGTTTATACATTAAACTTTATACTTATCGCCCCGAAATAGCTGAAATATTGTTGAAAGTGGTGCTAAGCACCATGGCCCTAAGCATTCAGATCAGAGATAAAGCAACGATTTATTGATGTGACGCTTTAATTTATAAAAGTGAGCATGCTGTTATTAATAAAATTAGTTTAGAATTAACAGCACGTCACCCAACACTAGATGAGGCTTTGTAATACAGTTATTAAGATTAATATTGGTAAGATAAACATTGATAGAAATCAGATATCAAACAATGCTGCTTCAATAAAAGTTGCATAATTCATCCTGATCAAATCGAGTATTTGTTAAAACAATTTTGACTACTTTGAAAATATTTAAAAAAAATCAAATATAATACAACATATGACAAGTTATACAAAATATGAAGTTACGAAGTTATGCAAACTATGCGATGTTATGCAAAATATGAATAGTTATACAAAAAATTGAGCTATGTAAAATATGAATAGTTATACAATAAATCAAGCTATACAAAATATGAATAGTAATACAATAAATGAAGTTATACAACATATACAAAGTTATACGAACATGACGTTATACAAAATATGAAGCTATACAAATGTGAAACGCTTTCAGTGATTTCTTATTATGCAATTGCTTGATAGAAAGTTACATGATCATGCTTCAATAACTTGCTAATGATCATTTCATTTAACTGATATAATAATTTGTTCTATGTAAAAATTTGCCTTTTTTATGACATATTTAAATACAATAATAAAACAAATATATAAAATTACGAAATAAGTACATGTATTATGAAATGAATATTTAAACAGTAATTGTCAACAATTCCACCAATATAAAAAAAAAACCGAACAAGTCCCCCAAACCACTGACCACATGACAATGCCATGACATATGGCTCTGGATATCGGTGCACGCGCAAAATGTGTTGTATGTGTCAAAGTTTAACTTAATGTAAAACAGCTGTTGACACTATGTGGCTTAAATAGTCCATCCACACCTGTTACATGAAGTTATCTGTCGCGTATAATGACAACACTTAAAAATATTTCATAGTAAAAACGTTAGTTTGTCTACCCTGAACATATAAGTGACGTTGTTTAATCTATAAAAGTTAAACATATGGAATATCAAAATCATATTGTAGTTGTTCGAGGAGCTATAGTTTGTTATTTATCTTATAATCTAAAACATTACATGATGCATACTGAGCTTAGAGGTTATTTAAAATGAGGTTAAGATGTTGACTTAATAAATTGTTATATAATGTAGGTAAAATACCAATACAAGTATATAACATACATGTACTTTACCGAGAAATATATAGTTTATTTATACAAGATTTAGTAACATGTAAAAAGGTAGGACCTTGGTGATGTTTCGTTAGTTGCTTCGCAGCTAGTTTCATCTTTACCGACACTGTGCACAAATAGTGCTTATCCTGTCAAAACAACTGTAAGAGGTCTGAAAGAGTAGAAGCAATCGTCATTCTAATCGTTGTCAAAGTTACTCTCCAACATGTCGGTGCTTATACTGTTACCGTTGCGCAACATGAATCAGGTCCCAGAAAAGCTATTTGTTGGTCAGTGACCATATACAACACCAAATGCCCAGTTAGTACACTTTGACTGCTCATATTAGAACTTGTGCAAGATTAATTACATTGTGGCATGATGCTCCTTTCTCAATACAACTAATATCTTAATAAAGCAAAAATTCACTGGTTTGATATGTGTGTACTTGTTGCAGGGTACTATTATTTATCTAGAATATTGCTTCACACACACACACATACGACACAACATAATAAAGTAAAACATTGAGCGACCCATAATAAAACTAGAAAAGAAGTATGCCCCCGCACTTCATAATTATGGACAATGTTGTTTTGCTAGGAGTGATTTTTTTTTAAACTGAAGTGTGTCTGTAAGATACACATGATGCCCCCGACTGACCATAAGCAATTGTAAACAAGTCAAAAACTGTAGTAGGAGCCATACAAACAATGCTTCCATTATGTAGCTAGTAAGAAGGAAATGAAGTCCAACTACCTGTTATTTTGAGAATATTTGATGAAAATCAAAATCCTGTGGACATGTACACCTCAATTATGTGTAAAAACATCCTGCAAAATATTAAAGCTGTAGATATAAAGCTGTAGGAGGAGATAGCCGGACATATCATGTATCTATATCCACACGGACGAACGGACGGACGGACAAACGGACGAACGAATGGATGGACAAGGGTAAATTATTATGCCCCCGACTCTTCGTCGGGGGGGCATACAAACTGGGATGAACCCAGGTGCTCACGAAGGGTGTGTACATGTACGTATTAGACAAATATTACAGTTAAAACCCACTACATTCCCTTATGTGGGATCCGCATCTGACATGGGGCTTTTATTTATCTATAATGGGTTACATGTAAATGCAAATTTAAAAAGTACAAGCATCAGAAACAATATACTTATACATATAAATAAAGCGGTTGTGTCTTTGGAATTATCTTTGCTATATCTCTACAAAATTCATTTTAGATTTGGATTATGTTTCAATATGTGTGATAGTGGGGGTTCTGTCTTGGTATACATAAGGTCATTGCTAACTGTAATGAAAAAGAAATGCATTATGAAAGGAAAATGTAAACAGTTAGGATGCAAAATTTCACCTGCATTAGCAAATGAGCACACACACAACTACCTCTCACATCAAATCATTGAACAGAAAAAGATAATGATATATGTCGATGGAAATCCTGGTCTAGGTCTGGGACAAGCACAGACAATATAGAGTTGATAAACAGTTTAATGACATCCCAGCACCCGCTCATGATAATTGATAGACCGAATAATCTGTCTCTTGTGTGTCTATATTTGTCATTATATATTTTCTTTTTTTTCTTTTTTTTTCTTTTTGACACACAGCGACAGAAAGCACTACGATATACAAGTTGCAGAAAGCATACAATTTGTATGCGCGGGAAATTCTAAGATTTCTCGAGATTTGTGTAATGCAAACAACTACCGGTCTATTCATGAAGGATAATTCTTCAACTCTAGCCCTACACTGGACCTAAAATATCCATTGAGACTCCCCTATATCAATTTTATTATATCTTCTTTCATTCACAATATAGAATTAATAGCATCCATTTTTATAAATATTTCAACCAATCAGATTGACTCTTATATTTTAGTGGTATGCCAGACAACTCGGCCCGCGAATAACTCGGACCGTAGTAACGTAGTCCAAGACTACTCGGACCGTATGATAAGACCACTCAGACCGTATTGAGGACATATAATACGGTCCGATTTGTCTTAACATACGGTCCGACTAGTCTTTGACTACAGTCCGACTAGTCCTTTACTACTGTCCGAGTTGACCCGGTCCGAGTTGTTCGCGGGCCGAGTTGTCTGGCATACCACTAAGATATAAGAGTCAATCTGATTGGTTGAAATATTTATAAAATGGATGATATTAATTTATATTGTGAATGAATGAATAGATAATAAAATAGAAATAGGGAGTCTCAAGGGATATTTTAAGTCCAGTGCACGGCTAGAGTTGAATAATTATCCTTCATGAATAGACCGGTAGTTGTTTGCATTAAACAAAACTCGAGAAATTCCAGAATTTCCAGCGCATGCAAAATGTATGCTTTCTACAACTTTTATATCGTAGTGCTTTCTGTCGCTGTGTGTCAAAAAAAAATGTCCAAATAATAAAAAGAAAAAATATAATGACAAATATAGACACACAAGAGACAGATTATTCGGTCTAGATAATTAAATATCCAACGGCAATGCAAATATAAGCACAGTAATAAAAATGAAGATATTCACCTTCACCAAAAAAAACCCCCACAACTAAGTAACTAAAAATGACAACATAGACACAGACAGTACAATAGCAGTGTTAGTAAACGTTCGTAGTTAACATACTATTAGCTAGAACCGTTACTCTCAGATTAGATTTTTTAGCATATATTTAATATTATCCGATTCCATGTCTTACATTAATTTACATTATTACAATATAATACTATTAACTGAGCTGACTATCCGAAACTGTTGAGCTGAACAAGCAGCCATTTGTCTGATGTGGTAATTTTTTTCAATTGTTCTAATAGCAACAGTTGAATACTAGCTTGACATAGCTTTTTTGTTTTCAAATAATATATTGAAACTCTGAACATTGATAATTGGTAAGACGAGCTGGAAGATACCAACGGGGTAATCATAATCCGTATATCGAAGAACAGGCAGGACAATGGCTAAAAGAAAAAGTACACAAGGACAAACAAACATCAACAAAACATACTCATCAAATAAAGATCGAGTAACATGAACCACACTAAAACCGAGGGTGAACACAGGTGCTCTGAAAGGGTAGGCTGTTCCTGCTCCACTCGTGGCATCCATCGTGTCAATCTAGTTACAAATCCGGTGGTAAGTTATGAATGACGAAAGGACTGGGAAGTGTTTGCAAGTGGAATATATCCGTGGTCATCTATAACACAGATATTCCATGCCGGTCAATTTATGTCAATATTTATTTTTTTTTCAAATATCAGAGATGTATGCTTAAAGAGAGATAACTTTAATATACCTGAGTTAATTTAACTGAACTTATTTAACTTATGGGAACATCATATTTTGACAAAATCCGTTTTAAATGTTTAGTAGTGACAAAATAATAGCGTTTCCATCCTTTCCATGATAATATCATTTATTTTGTGTATGCAGATTCTATGTTCTATGCTAAGCTTTGCATTCAGACTTTTACAACGTCACCATAGCATGAGTACTAAATCACTAAATCAAGATGTCTTAAAGAATCGTGTTATCTTATCTTTCAAAATGCTTTGCGAGAGATATCAACACATTGTTGAAGATTATTTTGTCAACTGTAATGACAAGTATCTTCATATCCAAAGTATACTATTGTTTTACTATTGTGCCTTACGATGGACTTGAATATTATCTTATATTTTGATGATGCTTAGGCCATCACTTTTCTTTAATAGAACTAAAATTACACATATGACAACGTATGTGTCACACAGATAACCCATGATGCGTATAATATTCAAGATTGTAGCACCCTACATAGCTGCAGGTTCAGATGCATGGTGTTTAGCGCCATTTTAAACAATATTTCATTTATATCGTGGAAGTCAGTTTTATTGGTGGTAGAATCCGGAGTACCCGGAGACAACCATCAACCTGTCACAGATCAACTGCATTACATAATGTTGTACTTAGTTCACCACGCC
The DNA here is from genome assembly GCA_002080005.1 of Gigantidas platifrons. NCBI lineage: Eukaryota > Metazoa > Mollusca > Bivalvia > Mytilida > Modiolidae > Gigantidas > Gigantidas platifrons. The sequence continues at coordinate 67,160 of MJUT01017989.1, read as the reverse complement.
ATGAACAACACTCTGTATCATAACGCTGTACGCACGGTTACTAGCGTACGGTAGGGTTAGCATGTATAGTCACATTTGAAAACACGGAATATATATCTCTCAGATGGTAAGATATTCCAGAGCTTGTGGGTCCTATCATGATTTCATTGATAGAATATTACTGCTAGCAAGGAAGCTACTGAACCAAGAGTTCCTTTTGGTAAAGTTAAAGTGATCACTTCGAAAATTTTACAGTAGCCACCATGATTTGGTTGACCGTTATGGAATATATGTGTCACAAATGACAAGGATATGTTCCACGTGCCGTAAAGACTTCCCGGTCCTTTCCTCATTCACGACTTATTTCCGGGTTTGTAACTATATTAACACGACGGGTGCTACTAGTAGAGCAGGAACTGCTTACCCTTCCGGGGCACATGAGTTCACCCCCAGCTTTCAGTGGGACTCGCGTTACTCGATCTTTAGTTTTATATGTATGTTTTGTAGATCTTTGTTTGTCCTTTTGTACTTTTTCTTTTGGCCATGGTGTTGTCCGTTCTTCTTCGATATACGGATTATGATTGCCCCTTTGGTATCTTCAAACTCTTCTTGCATGTCCCCATGGTTTCACTAAGAAAAGGGAGGATCATGTATTTGGGTATTAGGGGTATCGATTTTGCCTCTTTCTACGATTTTGAGGTTTGAGTTTGGAATTGCTCCGACAGCTAAGTCTATTTATTTTCATCTTATTCTAATAAGATTAGACATTGTGGTGATCAGTTGAATTGGTGGAGGATATTGGATTATCCGAAGATAATGATGATGATATGATTTTTGACGGCGACTTTCCAAAATCGAAGATAAGAACCCTCCTGGTGCAAATCACTGAAACAATTTATCACATGATATTTAGTGCACCTTGCGATGAACGGTGTGCGAACTCACTAACTGGCCAGGTAATTGTAAATCCAACAATCATACGATCACGACAACGAGAGATTGCCTCACATTCAACCATTAGCCAACAAAATGTGGTCACCTAGCTGTTGCAAATAATTTACTGCCACTACCAAACTGCAGGTAGTGAAATTTTGCCCAAATTTAAATAAAGGATACCATAAATACTGACAGGTCTACTTCATACCTTCACCTACACCTCGAAATCGAAATTGAAAGTGATAGTTGGTTAAGAACGAACTTTACGAGAAAAGAGATTATTTCAATTTTCCCATTGTGAACTTTCCATTTATATGTAGCAACATTCTAGCTGAACCTGCATATGAAGTATATATCTCTAAGATGACACGATATTCCAGAGCTTGTGGTTCCTATCAGTAATTCCTTGATAGACGGTTTCTGCTAACAAGGAATCTACTGAACCAAGGGTTCCTTTTGACAAATTGAAATCATCACTTCGTCAATTTTACGTTCGCCACTATGACCTGGTTGACCACTATGAAATATCTCTTTCACAAAAAAGACCACATATATGTTCCACTTGTCGTAAGCACTTCTCGGTCCTTCCTCATTCACGACTTACTACCGGAATTGTAACTAGATTAACACGGTTGCAACTGGTGGAGCTGTAACTGCTTACCCTTCTGGAACACCTGAATTCACCCCCGGTTTTGAGTTGGGTTCGTGTTACTCGATCTTTAGTTGTACATGTATGTTTTCTTGATCGCTGTTTGTCATTTTGTACTTTTTCTTGTAGCCATGGTGTTGTCTGTTCTTCTTCCATTCCATATACGGATTATGATTGCCCCTTTGGTATCGTCAAACTCTTCTTAAGATTAAATTGATATTTGTAGCTTTTGATACATTTTAATATAGAACTATATTAATTCTATCTCCAATTTCAAAGTTCATTCACTAGGGTTCATAATTTGTCTGTTACACTTGCATATCCAAACTTAGTGAGCTATGGTTTTGAAGCGTGCTGGAGATATGTGAAACTCAAAAGTATAATAGTGTGATAATAAAATTAATAATGTTATTAATTCTGTCGAAAGGATGCCCCACACATCCATGAATTGTTCATCATGAGAAATACTAAAGTGCACGTATGGCGACTCATAAATCCATCCTGTGCATTTAACATTTTTGGTATAAATTGATATCTGGATGGGCCGATTTCAGTTTTGTTTGTATTGATAGTTAAACACAAGACAGGATACTTTAAGATAAAACATGTTATAGTTAAATATATGTGTTATGTCTCATTTTATCTTCATATCTTATTAAATACCTCTCTAACTGACAAACGCTGCACAAGAAATAATGATGTCTGTGAGTGAATGTCAAGTTTAACATGACGGTGGAAACGGGGATCATCTATTCTGAACCTCCGATCTACCATTACCACACATCCAGGGAGTGAATGGTTTAAACCTCAACGTTTATAAGCAATAATGATGTCGCTAGCCCTTCTATCGAAAGCTTACAGATATACACATATTGTGTCCATGCAGTACAATTCCGCCCATGTATTTTGTTGTGTTTTATGACTTATAGTTGCTTAAAGTTTCACCTCATTTTTTAAGTTTGTAGGTCTTTGTGTAAATGTGTCGTTACAGTCTATGATTAATGTTGCCTGAAGATAATTTTCCGGGAAAAAATTCGGGACAACAGGCTTGAGTAATTTCTCTAGACATCCACACAACTAAACCTTTAAGTTTTTGGCAAGATCTGGCATCCATGAGTTGTATATTTGACAGGCTAAATTGTTAGATGTTCAAAGTCAGCGGCCCAAGTCGCAAAATTTTCAGTTTAAAATTAATTTAATCAAACCTGGTAATAGTTGGTAATTTTAATTCAAATTCATAGTATTTGTATCCCAGAAACCCAACATTTTGAAAGATCAAGAAACGTTGTCCTTACTAATTAAAAGGTGAATTATCAGAATAATCACAGGTTTATCACAGGTTATATATAAATGTTATCAGATAAAATACTAAGACATTATAATGCATATTCATATTAAACTTTAAGACTATAAAAGCACACATGAAATATGAAAACATAATAATGAATGTTCATTTTAAACTTTAAACCTATAGAAGCAGACATGAAATATGAAAATAATAACACATATCTATATCGAACTTTAAAATTATATAAGCAGACATGAGATATGAAACAAAAATAACATTCAAAAATAGAATAATGTCTATTTACTTTCCTTTGAATGGTCAATGCGTGTTTTATTGTTTGAAAGTGTATTATTTCTATTAGAGTTATGATTTATTTGCTTAATGAATTTTAATTTCCCATAAAAATGTCAATATATTTTACTTCTTTTTCATTGATGTCTTCTACATATAGCATGTGACATTTCACTTATTATGAATTACAACAAATATATTATTTCATTTCTCATTACGTTTGCCATTTTCTTTCGTTCATTTTTTTCTTCCTAAACCGGGAGTGTGGGTATAAATAGCTGTGGGCGGAGCAAACATTCAGTTTCATCATTATTTTGGCCACGGTCATCTCGAGGACAGGCATGGTCACTAGTGTTCTTTTCTACGAAACATTTAGTCTTATTAAAGATAATATTCGTCATCATTATAAAACCTACAAAAATCACTTCAAATTTCTGAGGTATGTGACCTTGGTCACGTTGGTCATGTGACATACACTATCATAAATATGCTGTTCATATCAATGGGGATTTTTACTGATTAGCTCCGCCAACAAATTTTGGCGGTTCCCACTACCGCAAATTGCCCTTTAACTCAATATATTTTACCTCCTTTTCATTGGATTTTTACTTATTTATTGCTTTTTAAAAAATCAATAACAACCTTTAAATGACCCTTACTTAATTGCTGAAACAACAATCTACACTCTATGTTGCTTTAAGAATGAAGGCATTCAGGGAACACCCTGTGTATACAAACAAATCAATTTTGCTTTATTGATCCACGTGCGATTTTATTTCACTATGACTATTGACAGTGAATTAAGTGAGAGGTCACTGTTTTCAATTATAGATAAGCCGGTCTATAGTATTAAAAAACACAACAAATATACATGTATGTGGGAGCTCAAGTTGAATGATCTTGTGATTTTTCTTTATATATGTGCTGTTTTATATTTAGGTCATCTCTTTATTCCAATTTTATTTATGAGTTGGGGATCTGATTCCGTTACACATCTTCGTATCATATTGTTAATATACTTTTCAATGTCAATATGGCGCCTTATTGAAGTGACGGAAATTGGTGCATATTTCATTGTTAACCATTGTTTTAAGATTTGTTCACGTGTGTAAGTAATTTTCGAATTTACACTCCAACATTCATCATTTTTGACACAATTTGTTTAAACAGTCATAGGTCATCTATGTCAGCAATATCAACAAAATCAACAATCACCTATCATCTCAACTGAACTGACCTCCTTGGACATGGAAAGACCACAGTATATAAAGTTGGGAATTCATGTCAAGCCTTTGGACAGACACACACATGTAGTGGGATGAAACCGGTTAATGGGATCTCAATCCCAGCCCTCCACTCTTGATAACTAGATATCCAACGGCAATACATATATAAGCAAACGATAAAAAACAAAATTCAAAAATGCATTATAGTTTATTCTAATTAAATCATTCAATTTAAGGTATACTATATAATTAATACATGTGCTTGGGTATGATACAAGGAATCTATTTATATTTGGATCAAATATACATCTTAGCACTAAATAAACGTCAAAAAGAAATACAATCAAATTCAAACAGTAACCAATTTTACATTTTAACAATAATTCAACATTTAAAACAAGTTCAGTCAAATTTAGACAATAATCAAATCTATTTTTTTTCTACAATTAATCAAAAGCTAAAACAAGTTCATATTTTAAGATGTCTTACGACGTTGGTCGTTGAAGACCTGAAATTATCAAATCTGTCGAATAAAGCAGTGGTCTTTGGTTCTTCTGAAAAAAACAATGATATATCTCAGAGAACGAAACTATGCTCTTTCATATAGTATTCCGTTATTGGTGAGACATTGATATATTAGGCTTAAAGCCAAAAATAAAAACGTATATATCAATGTCGGGACTAATCATGCTAAATTATAGCATATACAAATTTGTTTTGCAATAAAAAAGCTACAATAGCTTGTAGAAATATTAACTATTTATATACCATAGCTTAAACATTTTACCATTAATATATTGAAGTGGACAATTTACTGTCCATTTATGTATTTGAAAGCTGGAAAAGGATATCCGTTTCAGCGACATGTCTGTATATACCTTTATATAGGAAGTTAACCCACATCTATTCCGCCTGATAGGACACATTGATGTTAAATGCAGAGAATGTAGGCAGCTGTTCTAATTCATGTTACTTTGAGAATACATATTCATTTTAACATTGACACGCAATATATTATATAAAATACAAATAATTTATATCTTACAACATTGTTTGAGAGGAAAATGGAGAGCTACTTTACTATTCATGACCCACACTTTTGACTGTGAGCGTACCTAGGAAGCGCGTCGTGCAGACTCATTTTGATACCTCTGCGTTTTAGTACGCATATGGCAATGTTGCTAACAGTGAAGATGATAATAAAGCATTTAACCTTTAAATCTAATTTGTCTGTGTGTTACTGTTATGTTTATATTTATTCCATGTAATGCAATTGCTAATCTTCACAACATATCACTATTATTAAATAATTGACCAATCCAATGTGTTATTAAAGAGTCAAGATAAAAACCAGATGTACATGATTGTGATATCTACGTTGTTATCACGTTTATGTTGATGTTGTTAACAGCAGAGAGGATAATAACACATCAACTAGCTGTACTAATTTAGATCTATGTAATAACACTATCGTACCATTACAATCCTGATACTATGATCAAATGTTTGATACTATTATAATTATAGTCAGAACATAGCTTTATACATAGTTAGAAAATGTAACACATATCCCTGTAAGACATACTAACCAATTACAAACCAGAGTTAATCCAAATATTAGATACTAATTACGTATTAATTTCTCCTTTCATATTAAGTTGAAGTTCTTACAAAAATGTAATAATTTAATAAAACACATTATCTAAATGAGAATGGCTAATGGTATAACTGTGCATAATTATTGCTGTATTTGTGATCTTCACTATTACATAATAGATTATTAGATGATGCACATCCCGACCTGGTATGCCTATATACCAACCTTACCGACATACCTATATTACCACTGACTGCATTCTAAAGATTACATAGCTTGGTGGAGGTCAAACAGACTAATAGAAATATTACCATTTAGTCACAAAAAATGATTCAATGCTGACTAAAATGTTGCTATTATGATCTATAGCAGTCATTTTTTTCTATCATGCGACATTGCAATTTTAATATACTGAAATTTCTATTGGCTTCAATGTGTCCATTACTCATTTTTCATAAAACTTATTTATAAATTGTATCCGATATTTGTATTTGCTTTCTGGGACGTTCACATGTTTACAAATGAACATGCTGAAAATATTACATTTCTCATTTAACAGTAGGAAGTGTTTCCTCGACATACTTTTAACTGATATAGGTGTGTGGTATTATGATTAGTATTGTTTCTTTGAGGGAGTTGAGGGAGAGCTATTAGGGAAACATTGCTATGTCATGGGGAAACGGGAGAATGTTTGTTATCGGTGATTAAATGCATGTGTTCATGAATATATTATTGATGGCTTGCAACCAGGAAGAAACCGTTGATAGTTAGCTTTTAGAAAAGAACTCACTGGAAATATTGCAATCGAATACAGTTTTACTGTCTATCGTTTATCTGTTTGGTGTTAACGTCTATTATAGACATACTTATTTAGTAAAACAAATGTTCACACTTACCTACATTTGGCGCAGTCCCTGAAACAATACAAATATGAAACTAATAAGTTACATGTTAGTATTCATTGAGCAATCTCACAGTGGTCAAATCTACATGAACTACTTACAGTTTATTATTTTAATATTCAATTAATAGTTTGGTTTATTGTAAGAACATAATATCGTCACTATTGCAGGCGGATGTGTACAAATAAGTGCATGTTATGTCAAACAAATAAATGCCACGACATAGCTGAAAAACTGCCACATATTGCATTAATCACCAAGCAATCAATCATAGATGTACACAACTTATTATTAGAAGGAACACCATCCACATTTTTCATTTGCTTGGTATAGTAATATCAATCTAGTAATGCTGTTCATGTTTATCATAGTAACGCATATAAATAAAAGGTCATATAGGTCAATCAAAATAAAAAAAAATGTATTGCTGGAGGTTTTTAATGTTCACCTGCATAGAGAAATAAACATAATGTATATGGACGATTCAAATTATTTATGTCTTCTCCACCAACAATTTATTTGAACTTCAGTTAAATGTTGTGTGCTGTTTGTCATAAATAATATGTGAAACAAATAAATGCCACGATATAGCTGAAATACTGCTACAGTTTACTTTAAACATATTTTAATGTTCTGCTCCAGTTTGCGTTAATCACCAAAGCAATCACTCATAGATGCACAGAACTAATTATTAGAAGGAACATTATAACAATCAACATCATTCCATTGTTTGATGCAATAACACTAATATAGTTGTGTTGATCATGTTTATCATAGTAACATATATAAATAGAAGGTCATATCGGGCGATCAAATTAAAATGTGTTTTCGGAGTATTTATTTCACAAATGTGCATAAAGAAATAACAATAATTTATAAGAATGATTCTGATGAGGGCTATGCTTCATATTTTTGAGAACAAACATTTGATTGAACTTCAGTTTAACGTTGTGTGGTGTTTGTTATTCCATAGATTTACACTGATGTTCTGTCATGTGTTATTCCATTAGCACAATTTATTGCACCAATGATACAGTGTGATCGCTTGCTTGAACGTTGTACTGTTGATTTTTTTATATCATATACCTGCTTACGGTTACACACACATGTTTAAAGAGGGATCAACCGCGTTGCATAAATCAATAATCTCAGAAATATACAGGTCTGTTTCAGATGTACCTAAAACATCTGATGATATCTTATGTCGTTTGTTTCGAACGTATTTAGTTGTCATAATAAAACAAGGTACCTTATATAAGAAATAATTAGCGTCTATTTTTTCAGATTTTATGTAATATACTACCGTACATGTATTATACTTACAAACGCGCACTGTAAAAAAACCAAAATAAAACATTACTCTTTATTGAATGTAACAGTGAAGTAATGATGGTATCTAAATCAATATATAAAGTGATATAACTACAATACTGGTATATCGGACATAGTGATCTGACATACAACATGGAGTTAGTAGCCTTATCATAAATACATGTGTGTATATTCATCATTAAATCTGACATACTGGTCTGACATATAACATGGTGTAAGTAGTGTTAGCAGTGACACATAGTGATCTGACATACAACATGGAGTTAGTAGCCTTATCAGAAATACATGTGTATACATTCATCATGAAATCTGACATACTGATCTGACATACACCATGGTGTCAGTAGTATTATCAGTAACACATGTGTGTACATTCATCATTAAATCTGACATAGTGACCTGACATACAACATGGTGTAAGAAGTGTTGTCAGTAACACATGTGTGTACATTCATCTTTAAATCAAACATACTGATCATACATATAACATGGTGTAAGTAGTGTTAACAGTGACACATGGCTGTATATTTATCATTAAATCATACATAGTGATCTGATATAAAACATGGTGTAAGGAGTTTTATCAGTAACAGATGTGTGTACATTCATCATTACATCTGACGTAGTTTTCAAAGTTGGAGGGTTTCGGTCACAATACAAAGCAAATACTAAGGGTAGATACAAACACAATAAGGTGTGTTACTTCATTGCAAGATGGTCAACACCTCGTTCACCTATATTCATTTTAATTTTAACTTTAGCTGATTTCTGTTATATAAGTATAACTTTAGTTTATCATAAAGACATTCTTTTTTACCTTAATTTTCTACATGACTTTAGAGTACACTGAAGTGGCAATCAAACATGGACAATCCAAAGAAAATGGCAACATAAGGTACAGAAAACGAAGAAAAACAAAACACAATATGTACTGGACACCACTATGCGCAAGCAAACACATATAGCGTAATCAAGACATGATCCCTCCTACAAACAAGTGGTGGTAAAGACAAAACGAACATCGTTTATATGCGGAAATTGTAACGGACATCACAACGCTGATCTCAAAACGTAATGAGACATTATAGCACAACTAAAACCCAAAAAGATAAGCAAGTAATTGTATGTGCATTGAATTGTTTGATACAAAGACAAATCATTTAATTTGTATCTGTCTTTTACAGAAAATGTTAAGAATTATTTAAGTTAAAACGCCTCATATCGATTGAAATTTTAGCTATGCATTTTGACAACGGAAGTCCAGTGCTTAACATTCCATAAAGATCACGTGATCTTGCCGATGAAAACAAGAAAACAATATTTACGGAATGGAAATGATTCGAAACAAGCGTATTCCATGTCTTTACCTTTTGTGAACTCCACATCATTTCTTCGTAAAACGATGTTCGGTTCGTCACTACTATCATTTGTTTTTTTAGGCGAATCCTGTTTTATTCGTTATTATTTACGTATCTGTCGTGGTCGTGATAGTAGTTACGTTTACAGATACCTATTCAGTCAGTTTATATCATCACTTATGTTGTAGGTTCGAATCCCGCTCATAGCACGATGTACTCGATACAACATTATGTGATAAAGTTGGTCAGTAACTTTTGACAGGTTGGAGGTTTTCTCCTGGTATTCCGGTTTCCTCCAGCAATAGAACTGACTGTAATGATATAACTTAAATACTGATAAACACAATAGCCATAATCTTAACCATAGCCCTAACCCATATATATAGTTAGCAAACACCATGCTCGTGTTATTTAAGACGACGGGTGTCACTAGTGAAACATAAACTGCATTTCCTTCCGGCGAAACATAGTTGATCACTGTTTTGATGGGTTGTTGCTGAGCAATGTATGCATGTCAGTGTGGTTTTTTGTAGATCCGTGTACGTCCTTTAGTCCCTCTTTGTCCTAGCCATTGTATTGTTATCCTTCAACTTATGGCTTCAGATTACAACTTTGGCATCTCCAGACGTTTCTTAGAACACTCACAAATACGACAATGTATATGTATATGATAGGGTTATATTGGTTAATGATACCCCCCTCGTAATATCGAAGCTTCAGGTGGGAGTCATAAACGTATATAAACAAACAACTGAACATATGCACAGATTCATCCATACAATTTCATAGCTAAGGTTGCTTATATTATATTATAAATGTTGTTGTCAGTTCATCCGTATAATTTCCGATTTAAGTTTGTTTTGAATATCAAAATACTATTAATTGTCAGGACATCAGTACAATTTTCTATGTTGAATGTAGCTTTTACGACTAAAACTGTCTAAACCAAAACAATTTTGCCTGAAATCCCAGAAAATTTTTATTTTTTCCTATGCTATTAATCCATTTGTTAGAGAAAATAAGACAGTTCGGATATTTAAAAGAAATAAAATACATATGCATATATGTCGACCCAGTTAAAAAAGTACGATCATCCGATTACAGGCTAACAATTTGTGTGTTACTTCGTCATAAAAGATAATTACACTTATTCATTGTGCGATGATAATTACTGGTACAGTAAAGAATGAGTTCACAGTTCGTCAATAATGTATTATTAAAGACTATGGTTAATCTCCCTCGGGTATTTATAACTCGTTGTGTTTAGGGTCTTTAGTTTTCGTCCACTTGTGAAATTTGAGTCATTGAGGGTATCAACCACCCAGCAGTCAGTGTGTTGGATTGGCATGCATTATATGATATATAAATTATTGCTATTTATAATTCATAGCTAATACAATTATTATTACTTTATGATAACGAATATATTTTATAATAATGTCAATGTCATAATGACATTTCGTACAATATATACTGGATGCAGTATGTAGATGCTAAATATTGTGTAAGTCATGATATGCAAGATAATCTACACAGGTACCGTAGAACATCAAATGTGAACATATTAAACACATTTGACCTTACCTTACAGGTGATTATAATATTTAATTAAATTAAAAGAACTATAATAAATATAACACTTACACTGTACTGATAAAAAACATAAACGTAAATCATTAGTTATAGTTTAAAACTGCCATAAATAAACCTACACTACAATAATAATGAACTTTCAATGTAGTGCTGGTCTATACAATGGAAACATAATATTTTAAAGGTGAAATAAAAACAATTGATATAATATTACTGCAGTAAATAACATAAATATATTACTCATATACGGCACTATAGTATTACATCAATAAATATAAATGTGCTAGTGAAATGTTACGCGAGTTGTGTAAAAATACATGTAATAAAATAGAAATATGACATCGGTGTATTACATGAATAACACACGGAATCTGAAACCATATCAGATGTGTTGTTGTATAAGTATCATTAGGTCATCATATATAAGGTAAACTATGTAAATTAACGCAAACAAATCAACTCATAGCTAATGTAATTATCATTACTTTACGATAACGAGTATATTTTATTATAATGTCAATTTCATGATGATATTTAGTACAATATATAATGTACTGGATGCTGTATGTCAGTAATGTAGATGCTATATACTGTGTAAGTCATTATATGTAAGATAATCTACACAGGTACCGTAGAATATAAAATGTAAGCATATTAGATACACAGTATATACGGTCAGTATAAATGGCAGATAGTGCCGAATGTTATGGACGAAATTTGGACAAGTTTTTACATACATATATAAAACAGAAGAAAAAAAAAATGCAAAATACACGTTATTTCTGTACATTAGAAATTCACGCCCGACTTTGAATATACATTTGTATAACGCCATAGATTGCTACATTTTAAATACACAGTATTAATAGAAAAGTGAAATAAACGTGATTACTTAAAAATAAAATAACAAAATATGCAGAACAGCAATACAAAAGCCGTTCCTTTACTTGATTGTGTATAAGTGTACAAAAAATGGACAATCCAGAGAAACTGGCAGCATAGGGAACACAAGCCGAAGACAAACAAAACAAAACTACAACACAAAATGTGTTGGACACCACTATTCACAAACACAACAAACATAAGACTTAATCTCTTCTTTAAGAAACTAGAGGTAAAGCTGAACCGAACATTTAAGACGGAAATCGTAACGGACATCACAATACGGAACTTCGATACACAAAATGGCATTACAAGAAAAAAAATAGCAACCCAGACACCACCAAAAAAAAAACGACGATAAACTGTCATCTTCGTATATTTTTTATGGAACGCATTTTTGCGGATACGCTTTAATAAATTGTTGAAAACTTGCACTAGAGTTCACTACCACTATAAAGATCTTGTGCATACAAACAATTCTGAATGCGGAGATCCGATCTAAAAATATATTTATATTCATATTTATATGGAAAGTTATTAGCCAAATCTGACACGTGTGTAGTCATTGAAAAAAATAGTCGAAGGGGTTATGATAAACAAATTTCTCTTTGGAGCAGGTTTTGCTAAATGTATAAAGAAAATAGCTAATTTTTAAAATATATGAAGTAATTATGTCTGGGACATACACTATTGTCGTATGTTTCCAATACATATATAGATATCTAATCTAGTGGACGCGACACGTTTCAGCAATAACCTTCATAAAGTACGCCTAAATAAAACAGCCAAATAATATAAAAGTCTTTGGGAGCAAGAAAACTAAAGGGAATGGACAGGATAGCCAATATAAATCAAATGGTTATTTTCAAGTGCCAAATGTCATTTTCAGAAATAACTGATACTGATCTCTTATAATTAGATTAGGAATTGAAACCTGCAGACACTTATCCCATCTTCGCTTCTTCACCTATGTAAGAACCATATTTATATTAAATGGCAGTGTTTTCCGAGGAAACCGAGTGTGTGTGTCGAGTAATGCAGCAACCTTTCTAAAATACAATAGCTCATTTGATATTAGTCTTCCCAATCTTCTAGTGGGGATAAATCTCAGTGAGACAGGTTGATGTCAACATAGGTATGATGGATCGAAATATCAGACTATCACTCGTATACAATCTTGTCTCGGATGAAGTTGCTGCTTTTGGTATGTCTTTGTTAAAGGTCCGAAACGGTATATTGCAATAGAAATACATCAGAAACGACTGGGACTAGCAAACTGTAGCTCCGAGTGTAACACTCGTTTTGCTATCCCCGAGGAAGGAGAAAGTGATACGCTAACATTCAGATCTTTTAGTAGTATATCAGTTTAATTCCTGTTTTATAAACTTTAGTGTTGTGAAGGTTAATATAAAGAAGAACAACATGATTTCTACGTAGAAGCGTCAGAACATGACGAAAAAATAAGTCAGATGTTTATATCCTGAAGCTATGTAATAGAGGAGTGAGAGAGTCGTTGTTATTTAATGTGAAAATGAGCAATTGTTCAGCAATATAATGGCGAGATAGGTTGCAGTTCGTTGAGTTTATGGTGATGGCCGTTTTTACTAAGCGAACAGGATTTGTTTTTTTTATTGTGCTTTCTCATTCAAACAATAGTCTGTAGGAAGATAAGTTACCAGGACACATTATCATAAGTCGGCGACACCCGTCTCCTCTGTCTTCATTGGAGTGTGTACTTACCCTAGAAGCAGCACATATCAAGTTCTAGCCATTGGTTTGACCCACCCCAGACTCGAACCCACGACGCACATCACTCGGGGCGAGCGCGCTAATAATTGCATCAATGATTTGGTTGGGGATATAATAGATTGAAGCAAACAACTTCAACATCATATAAGACTAGCTTGTAGACGAGAACAAATAAAGTTTAACTTATAAAACCGCATTTATAAATAAGTGAAAATATATTCTGAAAAATGGTTGACAATTTTTGAAGTTGCCATGATAGCTATTAAGCAAATACAAATAAACGTTCTTTTAAATACACAGAAAGGATCAAAGACGCTTTATATGACATTAAAGGGATTTGTTCCCTATCCGACTAAAGATGATCTGTAATATGAGTTTTTTTTATCCTGTCCATCATGTCCTTTGTTCAATCTCTGCAGACTTCATACAGGATCTTTTCAAGGAAAATGAAAAGAGTCTTAACCAGTCCTTTAATTTCAAGTTCCGTTATATAGATGATGTCATATCACTAAATAAGTTTGATGAGATAAAGCATATTACAGATACAGCGAAGTCTACTTTATACCTTGACCTACACCTTGGAATTGACAATGAAGGGCCGTTAAGAACGAAATGTTACGACAAAGGAGATGATTTTAATAATTACATTGTAATCTTTCTTTTTATGTATTTGTATATGTCACAACATTACAACGACACCCCCATGTGAAATACATATTTCTCAGTTTTTTTTCCGATATTCCCGAGCCTTTGTTTCCTATTATGATTACTTGATATACCATCAATAAGTTGTACTTGTATACGGGAAAGCATAAGACATATGTAAATGTCTAGAACTTACAGACCTACAATTTATTTGTATATGCCAAACCGACCGGTAGTTGTTTTTGTTTATAAAAGTAAAGAATTTCGACCACGATGAAGGCACGAATTCCATGTCTGAAGTGAAATAACCGAATAGCAGTGCAAGCATGAAGATAAAATAAAGAAACTGGGACAGCATGAAATCGTATTGGACACCAGTATAAGTACCACAAATAAAAACATAAACTTCCTACAAAAGAATTGGGAGTCGAACGTCGCTTTTAAGCGGAAGTCATAGCTGACATTACAACTAAAGATAATGTGATATCTTAAATCATTTAATATGATAACATGAACAACACAAACCCTACTAAGAGACGAAAAAAAGGGTCGAACTCAAGTGCCACAAACCACAATCAAATAATACATGAAAGGAACTAAACGAAGGGGCAATCAAGAATGGACAGGAATACAGCATTTCTTACAAAAAAAGTATTTTATTGAACAAATCGTTTAACTTGTGATCAAAAACTTTCAGAGGTTGTCGTAAGCCAACATGTTTCACCTAAGCATGGAATAAAATAACACAGATGTTTAGTCGGAATATGATGTCTTATATCAAACTATCTGTGGGTAATAAAGATCAGATATCCTGTTACTTTATTTCACTGGCTGCGAATACATGTAAGTAAGGGATACAGTATAATTGAAACAACAGAAGCGGTCCGTATTGGAAATAACGGGTTTCATTTCCACCTCGATTACTCAAGTGAAAACAGACGGGCGTAAAAAAAAGTTCGTTAAATCCAATATGGACAGTTATTTTGTTTTAGTAATAATGCATCTAACTTGTACCATGATAGCGTTGTTGAAAAACAAATGGTATGACATTTAATCCCAACTACAACTTTAAAATTGTTTTTTTGATTTATATATCACCAATCGAGTGTGCCTTTCAAAAATATATCAAGCATTACACATAATCAAATATACAT
Source organism: Gigantidas platifrons (assembly GCA_002080005.1). NCBI lineage: Eukaryota > Metazoa > Mollusca > Bivalvia > Mytilida > Modiolidae > Gigantidas > Gigantidas platifrons. The sequence goes on along the minus strand of MJUT01017989.1, from coordinate 51,579 downwards.
CCCTATGTTTTTTCCTGTTAAGTGATATCGTAAAATATAATACAAATATTTATAAGAATAATGTGATATCTTAAATCAATAAAAAGACAATGTAATCAATAAAAACTTAAAATATACTTCCTGTTATTATCACTTGAGTGCGAATTTGAAAATCATCAATTGGATCGCGGTAAAAAAATATCAGGTCACTGTGGTGCAAATATTATATGGATCACGATAATGACCGACATATATTTGATATGAGAACCGATTGCGGTGGTCAATTTGATCAACACAGCTTTCGTCGGTAAAGGAAAGACTGGTCAATTAACAAAGGTAAGTAACATATTTTGAAGGCATTCATACCCTGATATACAAACACTGTATCAAATCATATTGTGACATTTTAAGCAAAACAAAACACATTTTACATATGAAAATTATATATATGAAATTGATATTACTTCTCGCTTTCTTTGTACTTTTTTATTTATTCAATAATTTGGATTAATATACAGCTGGACATCTGTTTCTATATTTTTTTCAGATCAGTATATACTCCGATATATCTTAAGCAGATGACGTTTGATGAACATTTTATACGAGAACGAACCGGTCATTTAGCGAAAATATATCAAATACGACTTATGATTGTTGTTTTCTGTCATTTGAACTGGTTTGAGAAAGAGTTTAAATAATTTGTCCATTAATTGCGATTATGCTATGAATATTAACCTTGTAACAAAAATGGGTCAAATTACTACAAAACTCGCTATTAGCACAGCAGCCTGTAATATCGACCTCTAACACGACCTGCAACATCGGCGTGTAACAACGGCCTGTAACATCGGCCTCATACACAGACCTGTAACTAACATTATAGGCGGCATTCACAATAGTATTGCTGGGATATGGTTTCATCGAGATTCTACAATGCATTTGTTAATCGTATATCGTCATAGCAATGGAAATGTGTGTACAGTGTGGTCAAATAACTGAAAGGGATGTAATGTGTCGAGTTATATTTCAATATTGAGGATTTTTCAATGCTCGTGTGAATTACAGTTTGAATTGAAGTGATCTGACATACAACAAATGTGTGTATGTTCATCATTAAATGAAACATATTGATCTGA
>MJUT01017989.1:30591-49667 GCA_002080005.1 Gigantidas platifrons | reverse complement strand
CAGTGATCTGACATACACCATGGTGTAATAAGTGTTATCAGTAGCACATGTGTGTACATTCATCATTAAAACTGGCACAGTGATCTGACATACACCGTGGTGTAATAAGTGTTATCAGTAGCACGTGTGTACATTCATCATTACATCTGACAACACGTGTGAATTACATTCCTCATTACATCTGACATAGTGGACTGACATACACCATGGTACAATATTGACTGGCGCAGTGATCTGACATACACCATGGTGTAATAAGTGTTATCAGTAGCACATGTGTGTACATTCATCATTAAAACTGGAACAGTGATCTGACATACACCATGGTGTAATAAGTGTTATCAGTAGCACATGTGTGTACATTTATCATTAAAACTGGCGCAGTGATCTGACATACACCATGGTGTAATAAGTGTTATCAGTAGCACATGTGTGTACATTCATCATTAAAACTGGCACAGTGATCTGACATACACCGTGGTGTAATAAGTGTTATCAGTAGCACGTGTGTACATTCATCATTAAAACTGACATAGTGATCTCACATACACCATACCATGGTGTAAGTAGTGTTATCAGTAAGACATGTGTGTACATTCATCATTATATCTGACATAGTGATCTGACATACACCATGATATAAGGAGTGTTATCAGTAACACATGTGCGTACATTCATCATTACATCTGACATAGTGGACTGACATACACCATGGTACAATATTGACAACATGGTGTAAGTAGTGTTATCAGTTGCACCTTTCTTGTCTTCAATCTCTTCTAAAACATGTGTGTACATTCATCATTAAAACTGGCAGAGTGATCTGACATACACCATGATGTAATAAATGTTATCAGTAGCACATGTGTGTACATTCATAATTACATCTGAGAGAGTGATCTGACATACACCATAATGTAAGTAGTGTTATCAGTAAAATACGTGTGTGTGTGTGTGTTCATCATAGCATCTGACATAGTGATCTGAAATACACCATGGTGTAAGTGGTGTTATCAGTAACACGTGTGACATACAACATGGTGTAAATAATGTTATCAGTAACACTTGAGTGTACATTCATCATTAAATATGACATAGTGATCTGACATACAACATGGTGTAAGTGGTGTTATCAGTAACACATGTGTACATTCATCATTAAATCAGACATAGTGACGTAGCATGCAACATGGGAAAATGAGGTGGTACCAGAGAAATATAAAAAAGAGGTGAATGATTTGATTTTGAAATTCATTTGGGACAATAAACCAAATTATCGTATGTTGCATAATTAATAATGAAGAGGGGATAAATAAAAATAAACAGATATACTGTATATGCAAAATATTTATCAGTGAGATGGACTCATGGAATGCGATAGGTAAACACTGGTTGCAGAAATACCATTATAAATTTGGAGTTGTTCTTTTTATTCTGTTAGTGCTCCGATATTGAAGGATTAGAAAATCGCATCCATTCCAAAATACTATCCAGAAAATAATCAAGGATGGAGCTTTTTTGTGTCATTTTCTAAATGAAATTTTAGATAAAAACATATTTGGTAACTCTGATATTAAATTTAATAGGAATCCACTTTTTTCCAATTGTTTTTGAGAAAAACATATATTTAAAATCCTTTGTTGTCAGAATGATTAAAGGAACTGGATAGCAATACCAAAAAAGTTTGTAAAGAAATTAAGTTCAGATGAAAACGAAATGACGAAAAAATCACTAGGCTTAAAAACAGATATTAATTTGAATATTGGAAATCAAAATAATAAAACAATTGTTCCAAAAGAGCTGAAACTGAAGAATAGCAAAACAGTAATATATAAACAAATGACCCCAAAATGTCAAATAAAATTGGATACATTTTATGAAAAGAAATTTAACTGGATATCAATTTGGTATACACTGAAGAAGATTAAATGTAAACAAGGTATTATCTAGTTCCAATGGAAATGTTCGCATTACATTGTCTATTCAGAATATAAATTACAACAAATGGGAAAATGGGAAAATCAAATGGTCAATGTCATTTTTCAAAAAATGAGACAGAATCCTCTATGCATTTGATTTACAGGTGTCTTAAAATTAAACATGTCTTAAATGAATTAAAACACATTTTTTATATCATTTTTGAAAAGAATATAGTACGTGTTGAGTAAAATGTAATATTTGGGGTGTCTGAGGGAGAACAAACTGAAGACCTACTTTAATGAATTTGGTAATATGTATATTAAAATGGGTAATTTGGAAAACAAGAAATTACAAAAAATATAATAAAAGCATTTACAGGGAACCAAGTTACCACAAATTTTTAAAATTAACCCAGAAGTAACATATGAATGATCATTTAAAATTCAAAAGTTCGAAACTTATCTGATATTATGAAATTACAGTTAGTATTGGATACATTATGAATTCAATTGTATTTATAGTTCCTTTCATTGTTTACTGTGTAATAAGAAGAACATACATGTATGTTTATAAAGGTAATATGAGAGATAACATATGATTTATTTGCTTATGGTATTGTATACTTACTACCAGCACTTATTTATTTTATTATATTGTTATTTGTAAATATTTTTTAACCTTTGAGGTTTCCTGGCACCCATATATAAATTGTTTTCAGGTGTAATATCGATATAATAAAAAAAGTAACACACGGGCGTATGTTCATCATTAAAGCAGAGACAATGATCCGACATACACCATGGTGTAAGTAGTAGTATCAGTAACACATGTGTATACATTCATCATTAAATTAGACATTGATCTGGCACACACCGTGGAGTAAATAGTGTTACCAGAAACACTTGTGGGTACATTCATCATTAAATTTGACAAAGTGCTCTGACATACAACATGGTGTAGGTAGTATTATCAGTAACACAGGTGTGTATATTCATCATTAAATATGACATAGTAATCTGACATACAACATGGTGTAAGTAGTGTTAACAGTAACATATGTGTGTACAGTCATCATCAAATCAGACGTAGTGATTTGACATACAACACAATGTAAGTAGTGTTATCAGTAACACATATGTGTATATTCATCATTAGATCAGACAGTGATCTGACACACAACTTGGAGTAAGTAGTGTTATCAGTAACACGTATGTGTGCATTCATGTAAAACTTGTGTCTAATCCCTTTGGGGTTTTTTAACAATAAAATAAGTTTAAATCATTAAATCTGACATATTGATCTGACATACAACATGGTGTAGGTAATGTTATCAGCAACACATGTGTGTATATTCATGATTAAATCAGACATACTGACCAGACATACAACATGGTGTAATAAGTGCTATCAGTAACACATGCTTGTACATTCATCATTAAATCAGACATATTGATCTGACATACAACATGACATATGCCGTCATTTGTAAATGATATTGGCATGTTTTGCTAGAATATGATATTTATAACAACACCAATGTGACATACACCATGCGGTAGGTAGTGTTATCGGTAACATATGTGTGTACATTCATCATTAAATCTGACATAGTGATCTGACATACCGCACAACATGGTGTAAGTAGTTTTATCAATAAAACCTTTTTGTGCATTCATCATTAAATCAGACATGATGATCTGACATGTGACATGGTGAAATGAAGGGTACCAGAGAAATATAGAAAAGAGGTGAATAATTTGATTTGAAAATTCATTTGGAACAATAAACCAAACCAAATAGAGAGAAACGTATGTTGCTTAAATACTAACGAAGGGGGGATGGGAATGATTAACATGGACAATTTTGTCAAAAGTAAACAGATAAAATGTATATACAAAATGATTAACAGTGAGATGGACTCATGGACTGCGATAGGTAAACACTGGTTACAGAAATACGATAATAAATTTGGAGTTGTTTTGTGTTTCTTTGTAAATGCGCTGATATAACAGTTTTAGGTATCGCATCCATTCCATACTAGCGAGACGATATACAAGCATGTAACATTTTTTGGGCCATGTTCTACGGAGTCTAAAAAAATGACATTTTAGATAAAAAATATATTTGATAACTCTGATAAAAATTTAATAGAAATCCACTTTTTTCCAATCGTTTTTGAGAAATAATATATTTAAGATAAACGATGTATGGGTCAAGAAGAATAAAACCTTTGTTGAAAATGATACTGTATTTAACAGACTGGATGATGAAAGAACCTGGATATCAGAATGGGGAAAAATAAACAAAATAAATACCATCAATTTCTTTTAAAGAAATTGAGATCAGATGAAAACGAAAAGATGAAAAAATCTTTAGCTTTAAAAACAGATAGTAATTTGAATATTAAAAATCAAAATAATAAAATCATTGTTCCAAAATAGCTGAAACTGAACAATAGCAAGAAAGTAATATATAAACAAATCACACCAAAAAGTCAAATAAAATGGGGTACATTTCATGAAAAGAAATTTAACTGGATATCAATTTGGTATATACTGAGTAAGACTAAATGTAAACAAATGATTATCTAGTTATAATGGAAATGTTTGCATAACATTGTCTATCTAGAATATAGATTATAAACAATGGGAAAATTAAATGGTCAATGTCATGTTTCTAGAAATGAGATAGAGTCCCTTATGCATTTGTCTTACAGGTGTCATAAAACTAAACATTAGATGAATTAAAGCACATTTTTAATATAATTTTTTAAAAGAATATAGTACGTGTTGAGGAAAATTTAACCCTCGAAGTGTCTGAGGGAGAAATAACTGCAGACCTACTTTTAGTGAATTTGGTAATTTGTATATTAAAATCGGTAATTTGGAAAACAAGAAATTACATAAAATATAATAAAAGCATTTACAGGGAAACACATTACAACAGATTTCTAAAATGAACTGAGAAGTAAAAACAAATGATGATTAACAAGTCAAAAGTTCGAAACTTATATGATATTAAGAAATTACAGTTAGTATTGGATACATTATGAATTTAATTGTATTTATAGTTCTTGTCATTGTTTACTGTGTAATAAGAAGAACATGCATGTATGTTTATAAAGTGAATATGAGAGATAAAACATGATTTATTTGCTTATGGTATTGTATCCATACTACCAACACTTATTTATTTAATTATATTGTTATTTGTAAATATTTGTAAAAAATTGAGGTTTTCTGGCACTCATATAGAATTGGTTCTCAAGTGTAATATCGATATAATAAAAAAAGTAACAAATGTGCGTACATTCATCATTAAGGCAGACACGGTGATCCGACATACACCATGGTTTAAGTAGTGTTATCAGTAACACATGTGTGTGCATTCATCATTAAATCAGACATACTGATCTGACATACACCTTGGTGTAAGTAGTGTTATCAGTAACACATGTGTGTATATTCATCATTAAATCAGACACACTGATCTGACATACAACATGGTGTAAGTAGTGTTATCAGTAACACATGTTTGTACATTTATGATAACATCTGACATATTGATCCGATATAGACCATTGTTTAAGTTGTGCTATCATTAACATATGTGTTTACATTCATCATTAATTCTGACATACATATCTGCCAAACAAAATGGTGAAAGTAGTGATATCAGTAACACATATGTGTATGTTCATAATTAAATTCGGTATACTGACGTGACATACAACATTGTGTAAGAATTGCTATCAGTAACACATGTGTGTACATTCATCATTAAATCAGACATTTTGATCTGACATACAACATGGTTTGAATATTGTTATCAGTAACACTTGTGTGTAATTTCATCATTAAATATGACATATTGATCTGACACACAACATGGTATGAGCAGTGTTGTCAGTAACAGATGTGTGTACATTCATCATAAATTCAGACATAGTGATCTGACACTCAACGTTGAGTAGGTAATGTAATCAGCAAACACATGTGTGTACATTCATCCTTAAATTTGACATATTGAACTGACAAACAACATTGTGTAAGAAGGGCTATCAGTAACACACGTGTGAACATTCATCATTAATTCTGACATACATATCTGCCATACAAAATGGTGAAAGTAGTGATATCAGTAACACATATGTGTATGTTCATAATTAAATTCGGTATACTGATGTGACATACAACATTGTGTAAGAATTGCTATCAGTAACACATGTGTGTACATTCATCATTAAATCAGACATTTTGATCTGATATACAACATGGTTTGAATATTGTTATCAGTAACACTTGTGTGTAATTTCATCATTAAATATGACATATTGATCTGACATACAACATGGTATGAGCAGTGTTGTCAGTAACAGATGTGTGTACATTCATCATAAATTCAGACATAGTGATCTGACACTCAACGTTGAGTAGGTAATGTAATCAGCAAACACATGTGTGTACATTCATCCTTAAATTTGACATATTGATCTGAAAAACAACCTTGTGTAAGAAGGGCTATCAGTAGCACACGTGTGTACATTCATCCTTAAATTTGACATATTGATCTGACAAACAACATTGTGTAAGAAGGGCTATCAGTAACACACGTGTGCACATTCATCATTAAATCTGACATAGTGATTTGACATACAACGTGGCTAAATTAGTGGTATCAGTAACACTTGTGTGTATACTCATCATTAAATCAGACATACTGATCTGACATACAACATGGTGTAAGACATTTTATCAGTAACACATGTTTGTACATTTATGATTACATTCATAATTTAATCAGACACACTGATCTGACATAAACATGGTGTAAGAAGTGTAATCAGAAACACATGCTTGTACATTTATGATTACATCTGACAAATGATCCGACATACACAATGGTGTGAGTAGTGTTGTCAATAACACATGTGGGTACATTCATCATAAATACAGACATAGTGGTCTGACACACAACGTGGAGTAAGTAATGTTTTCAGAAAACACATGTGTGTATGTTCATCATTAAATCTGACATATTGATCTGATATACAACATGGTGTATGTAGCTTTATCAGTAGCATATGAATGTACATTAATCATCAAATCAGACATAGTGATTTGACATGCAACATGGTGTAAGTAGTGATTTCAGGAACACATGTGTTTACATTCACCATTAATTCTGACATACAGATCTGCCATACAACATGGTATACTTAGTGTTATCAGTAACACAAGCATGTGTACATTCGTCAATAAATCAGACATAGTGATCTGACATACAACAGAGTGTAAGTAGTATAATCCGTTACATATATGTGTACATTTATCATTAAATCTGAAGTATTGCTCCGACATACACCATAGTGTAAGTAGTGTTATCACTAACGCATGTGTGTACATTCATCATTAAATCTGAAAAATTGATATGACATGCACCACACCATGGTGTTAGTAACATGATGTAGATAGTGCAATCAGTAATGTATGTGTGTACATTCATCATTAAACTTTACATGCTTATCTTACATACAACATGGTGTAAGAAGTGTTATCAGTAACACGTCTGTACATTCATCATTAAATATGACATAGTGATCTGACATTTAACATGGTGTAAGAAGGGTTATCAGTAACACACGTGTGCACATTCGTCATTAAATCTGTCATAATGATTTGACATACAACGTGGCTAAAATAGTGCTATCAGTAACATATGTGTGTACATTAATCATTAAATCTGACATAGTTATCTGACATTCAACATTGTGTAAGAAGTGTTATCAGTAACATGTTTGTACATTCATCATTAAATCTGACATAGTGATCTGGCATTCAACATGTTGTAAGAAGGGTTATCAGTAACACACGTGTGCATATTCATCATTAAATCTGACATAATGAATTGACATACAACGTGGCTAAAGTAGTGCTATCAGTAACATATGTGTGTAATTTAATCATTAAATCTGACATAGTGATCTGACATGCACCACACCATGGTGTTAGTAACATGAATTAGGTAGCGTTATCAGTAACACATGTGTGTACATTCATCATTAAATCAGACATAGTGATCTGACATACCGCATGGGGTAAGTAGTGTCATCAGTGAAACATGTGTGTACATTCATCATTAAATCTGATATATTGATCTGACCCACAACATCGTGAAAGTAGTGTTATCAGTAACACATGTTTGCACATTTATAATTACATCTGAAATATTGATCCGACATACATCATGGTGTAAGAAGTGTTATCAGAATTGTACATTTATAGTTGCTTCTGACATATTGATCCGACGTACACTGTGGTTTAAGTATTGTTATCAGTAGCACATGTGTGTACATTCATCATCAAATCAGACATAGAGATCTGAAATACAACATGGTTTGAGTACTGTTATCAGTAACACTTGTGTGTAATTTCATCATTAAATCTGACATATTGATCTGACACACAACGTGGTGAGAGTAGTGTTATCAGTAGCACATGTGTGAACATTCATATTTAAATCAGACATATTGATCTGACATACAACGTAGTGTAAGAAGGGTTATCAGTAACACACGTGTAAATTCATCATACATTCAGACATAGTGGTCTGACACACAACGTGGAGTCAGTAATGTAATCACCAAAAACATGTCTGTACATTCATCATTAAATCTGACATAATGATTTGACATACAACGTGGCTAAAGTAGTGGTATCAGTAACACTTGTGTGTATGCTCATCATTAAATCAGACATATTGATGTGACATACAACATGATGTAAGTAGTGATTTCAGGAACACATGTCTGTACATTCAACATTAATTCTGACGTACAGATCTGCCATACCACATGGCATACGTAGTGTTATCAGTAACACATGTTTGTATATTCAACATTAAATCAGACATATTGATCTGAAATACGACATGGTGTAAGAAGTTTTATCAGTTACACATGTTTGTAAATTTATGATTACATTCATAATTAAATAAGACATACTGATCTGACATATAACATGGTGTAAGAAGTGTTATCCGAAACACGTACATCTACATTTATAATTACATCTGACATATTGATCCGACAAACACCATGGTGTGAATAGTGCTGTCAGTACCACATGTGTGTACATCCATCATAAATACAGACATATTGTTCTGACACACAACGTGGAGTAGGAAATGTTTTCAGCAAACACATGTGTGTACATTCATCATTAAATCTGAAATATTGATCAAGCACACAACGTGGTGAAAGTATTGTTATCAGCAACACATGAGTGTACATTCATCTTTAAATCAGATATATTGATCTGACATACAACATGGTGTAAGTAGTTTTACCAGTAGCATATGAGTGTACATTCATCATCAAATCAGACATATTGATTTGATATACAACATGGTGTAAGTAGTGATTTCAGGAACACATGTGTGTACATTCATCATTAATTCTGACATACAGATCTGCCATACAACATGGCATACGTAGTGTTATCAGTATCACATTTGTGTACATTCATCATTTATTCTGACAGACAGATCTGCCATACAACATGGTATACTTAGTGCTATCAGTAACACATGTGTGTGTAGATTCATCAGTAAATCAGACATAGTGATCTGACATACAAAATGGTGTAAGTAGTATAATCCGTTATATATATGTGTACACTTATAATTAAATCTGAAGTATTGCTCCAACATACACCATAGTGTAAGTAGTGTTATCAGTAACACATGTGTGTACATTCATAATTAAATCTGACATATTTATTTGCCATGCAGCACACCATGGTGTTAGTAACATGATGTAGGTAGTGTTATCAGTTACACATATGTGTACATTCATCATTCAATCAGACATAATGATCTGACATACAACATGGGGTAAGTAGTGTCATCAGTGAAACATGTGTATACATTCATCATTACATTTGACACACTGATATGACTCACAACATGGTGTAAGAAGTATTATCAGTAAAATATGTGTCTACATTCATCATCAACTCTGACATAGTGATCTGACATACAACATGGTGTAAGTAATGTTATCAGTAACACATGTGTGTACATTCATCATCAAATCAGACATAGTGATCTGACATACAACATGGGGTAAGTTGTGTCATCAATGAAACATGTGTGTACCGTCATCATTAATTCAGGCATACTGAACTGACATACACCATGGTGTAAATAGTGTTTTCAGTAACACACGTGTGTACATTCATCATTAAATCTGACATATTGATCTGACACACAACGTGATGAATGTAGTGTGATCAGTATATTCATAATTACATCTGACATTTTGATCCAACAAACACCATGGCTTGAGTAGAGTTATCGGTAACACATGTGTGTATGTTCATCATTAAATCTGACATTCCGATCTGACCTACAACATGGTGTAAGAAGTGTTATCAGTAACACAGTAACACATGTTTGTACATCTATGATTGCATCTGACATATTGATCTGACATACACCAAGGTTTAAGTAGAGTTATCAGTAAAATATGTGTGTCAATTCATAATTAATTCTGGCATATTGATCTGACATACAGCATGGTTTAAGTAGTGTTATCAGTAGCATATGTTTGTACATTCGTCATTAAATCTGACGTAGTTCTCAAAGTGGGAAGGTTTCGGTCACAATACAAAGCAAATACTAAAAATACAGACAAACAAAACAAGTTGCATTACTCCATTGCAAGCAACTCGTTCATCTATATTCATTTTACAACATGGTCTAAGTAGTGTCATCAGTAACACATGTGTGTACATTCATCATTAATTCTGACATATTGATCCGACATACACCATAGTGTAAATAGTGTTATCAGTAGCACATGTGTGTTCATTCATCATTAAATCTGACATATTGATCTGATATACAATATGGTGTAAGTAGTGTAATCATTAACAATTGTGTGTACATTCATCATCAAATCAAACATAATGATTTAACATACAAAATGGTGTAAGTAGTGTTATCAATAACACATATCTGTACATTCGTCATTACATTTAACATACTGATCTGACATACAACATGGTGTAAGAAGTGCTATCACCAACACATACTTTTACATTCATCATTAAATCAGACATATTGATCTGGCATACAACATGGCATATGACGTCATGTGTAAATGATACTGACATGCTATGTTAAAATATTATATGCATAAAAACAATTGTCTGGCATACACCATGTGGTAAGTTTTGTTATCAGTGACATACGTGTGTACATTCATCATTAAATCTGACATAGTGATCTGACATACACCACACCATGGTGTTAGTAACATGTTTAAGGTAGTGTTATCAGAAACACATGTGTGTAAATTCAACATAAAATCAGACATAGTGATCTGATATACCATATGGTGTAAGTAGTGTCATCATTAGCACATGTTTGTACATTTATGATTAACCCTGACATATTGTACCGACGTACACCATGGTTTAAGTAGTGTGATCAGTAACACATGCGTGCGTTTACATTCATCATTGATTATGACATATAGATTTGGCATACAACATGTTGTAAGTAGTGTTTTCAGTAACATGTGTGTATATTCACCATTAAATATGACCTACTGATATGCCATACAACATGGTGTACGTTGTGTTATCAGTAACACATGTGTGTGCATTCATCATTGAATCAGACATATTGATCTGACATACAACATTGTGTAAGTATTGTTATCAATAACACATGTGTGTGCATTCATCATTGAACCAGACATGGTGATCTGACATACAACATTGTGTAAGTATTGTTATCAATAAAACATGTGTGTACATTCATCATGAAATTTGACATAGTGATCTGACATGCAAAAATGTTTACGTAATACTATCAGAAAGACATATATGTACATTCCTCATTAAATCTGACATACTGATCTGACATATAACATGGTGTAAATAATGTTATCAGTTAAATACATGTGTTCATTCATCATTACCTCGGACATATAGCATTGTGTTTAATGTTTCTATTACTATACAGAACAATTCCAGACAGTACTGTACACTTCAGAGAATATAATTAACATAATGGATAATGGATAACTTATTCAATAATGAACCACACTTTTCTAAATTGATTGTCAGAGTTTGTATATATCATATAATAATATATATCTAGAAAAAGAAATTGCTGATTTAAAAACTGGATTTTTTTTTCTGAACATTTTTAAAAGTCAAACGTACTATACGAACAACTGTATTATTGAAAGAATATTCCAAATCCAATTCCCTTAGTTATATCTATGACTGAATAACCTACATACTATACCATATATATCAATTCCTTTTGTTATATATATGAGTGAAGACCATATACCTACATACTATACCACATATATCAATTCCCGTAGTTATATCTATGAGTGAAGACTATAAACTTACATACTATACCACATATATTAATTCCCGTAGTTATATCTATGAGTGAAGACGATAAACCTACATACTATACCACATATATCAATTCACTTAGTTATATATATATGAGTGAAGACTATAAACCTACATACTATACCACATATATCAATTCACTTAGTTATATATGTATGAGTGAAGACTATAAACCTAAATACTATACCACGGATATCAATTCCCTTTGTCATATCAACGAGTGAAGAATATAAACCTGCATACTATACCAAATATATCAATTCCTTTAGCTATATCTATGAGTGAAGACTATAAACCTAAATACTATACCACGGATATCAATTCCCTTTGTCATATCAACGAGTGAAGAATATAAACCTGCATACTATACCAAATATATCAATTCCTTTAGCTATATCTATGAGTGAAGACTATAAACATACATACTATACCACAGATATCAATTCCCTTAGTTATATCTATGAGTAAAGACTATAAACCTACATACAACATCACATATATCAATTGTCTTAATTATATCTATGAGTGAAGAATATAAACCTATATACTATACCACATATATCAATTCCCTTAGTTATATCTATGAGTGAAGAATATAAACCTATATACTATACCACATATATCAATTCACTTAGTTATATCTATGAGTGGAGAATATAAACCTACATACTATACCACATATATCAATTCACTTAATTATATCTATGAGTGAAGACTATAAATCTACATACTATACCACATATATCAATTCACTTAGTTATATCTATGATTGAAGAAAATAAACCTACATACAACACCATAGATATCAATTAACTTAGTTATATATATGAGTGAAAAATATAAACCTACATGCTATACCACAGGTATCAATTCCCTTTGTTATATATAGGAGTGAACAATATAAACTTTACTGTTTTTCAGTTGATAAAAAACATAGTGTATCTAAATCTGACTAAAGAAGATAAAATGTAGTTGTGATAACAATTTTGTTTTTCTTTTTCACCAACAGGATCTTGTTCAAAGCGATTTTTTTTATTAATTTGCTTTCAAATGTTTGGACTTTCAGTGTATCCACAAGAAACTCATCGTGCACACGAATTAAAATATACATATATTACAAATGACTAGAGGTTGATACATCTACTTGTGGAATCTTAGTCAACGATGGTATCATCCTCCCAGTAGTCAGTGTTCCGGATTGACATCAATTATAAGATATGCATAAATTATTGCAATATATAATTAATAAATAGTGGAATTAATTTGCGATAAAGAATATATACTGTGTAAGTCATGATATGCAAAATAATCGACACAGGTACCGTAGGACATATGATGCAAATTATTAGATACATTAGACCTTACCTTACAGGTGATTATAATATTTAATTAAATTAAAAAGAAACTATAATAAACATAACACTTACCCATATCTGAAAAAGAAATAAAAGTAAATCATTATCTATGGATTTAAACTGTCATAAATACAATACAATAATAATTAACTTTTAATATTTTGATGCTCTATACATTGGAAACATTATAGTGTGTTGGTAAAATAAAAACGATTGAAATGTTCTTCCTACAGAAAATAACATATATATGTTACCCATATATGGTATTACATCAATAAATATTAATTTTACCAGTGAAATGTTAAACGAGTTGTGTACAAATACATGTAATCAAACAGAACTATAACATCGGTGTATTACATATGTATAACACATGGACACAAAGACCATATCAAATGTGTTGTTTTATAAGTATCATGGTATATGCATGTAAAATGGAAAAGTTATGCAAAACAAAATAATTAAATAACTAATATTGAACATCATTATTATATGTAACAGTTCTAGTCTGTTAATGTTTTTTGTATATTTCTGGCAATGCATATATTGTAGTCAGTCTAACATTTGAACATTTGTAATACAATATAATTGCAACATAATTTATTGATCAGCAAACCTTAAATGAAATGAGCAATATAAAACAAATACACATTCAAATCGAAAAACACCATTTTTCAGCATTTTTTACAGTTAAACATGAACTACCATACAAGAGCTATTTAAATGGAGATAATAAAGGTTGAATACAAAAACATGGTTTCAAATGACAAACACACTATATTTAGACATACAAAGTAGATATGACTCACAAACGAAAATAGTAAGATAAATTGAAACAACGTGTATATAAACGAGATCAATTGGAATATCAGATTCGTTTTCAAAACGTTTGGTTTAATATGTGGTCAGTATAAATTCCGATTATTATATAGATATCGATGAAATACCGAGATTTCCGAGTTAAATAAAAACGAAATTAAAAGTGAAATTACCATTTTTATTTTCACTCTCGCTATTTTTCCCGTCGTAACTATTTTTTTTCAGAATATTATATGGAATAATGTCCCTTTGCTTCACTTCATTGACAGATTGTTAGTTTCATTTATGATAAAGGAGAGATTTAAAAAATAAACAAAAGGATATCTTAATCTAGTATTTCATTGCGATACAATAAAAAGCAGGTAAATTTGGCAAACATTGACAAGTTTTAATACTTTTCATGGCAGAATTATGCTCTAAAAACATGTGGTCTTGGTAGAAAGAATCTCTCCAACAGTAGGATAAAACTTTAACCACCCCCAAAAGATTGCCTGCTATAAATTAACTTCAAATAACAGTGTTCGTTCTATTGATTCTTGTGAAATGAATCCAAATTTTTCACAGCTTTTCGTCAACCACAAGTACTAGTTCAATGACTTCTGACACTAAGATGTCATCTCGCTTTTTATGGGAACACTTACATTTACGGAGGAACTTTTAATTTTAACAATCCTAAGTCTTGTCAGAAAAGACAAAGTGATTATTCCGGAATACAAATAGCAAGAACTAGATTAAAAGGTTTGGGAATTTTAAACTTTAGAAGAACACGCTCAGGTACAAAGAAAAGATACAGATCTCACAATCAACCTATAAAACAGAATGGTGTCAATCTAATATACCCCAAACGTTGTAACACTGTAAGCAATTTTACAGAGAATGTAACCTGTTTGACTATAAACTGCCGATCATTAGTCAGAAAAGACATACTTGTTGGTCAATTGTTCCGTGAACAAAAAATCGACTTTGCAATTTTAACTGAAACATGGTATTCTGATGAAAAGCAACACCAGTTTGAGACATCAGACCTTAATCAAAATGGGTACAAAATCAGTGTTTGTAATAGACAAAACAGAATTGGCGGTGGCGTTGCTCTTTCGTGTCGAAGTGGGGTAAACATGAGTAAATTGCGTTCCGGTATAGAATCAAGTTTTGAGTACGGAGTATGGCGATTGATCTTCAAAAACATCACAATTCATTGCGTCGGTATATACAGACTACCATCTATTACAACACCAACTCAATTTGTATCAGAATTCTTTAAATTCCTAGAGGATATTGTTTCAAAATACTCAAATATCATAATCATGGGAGATTTAAACTTGCATATTCACGATGATAGTAGCGCTATTTCGGATTTCAATAACTCTCTCTTTGCCCTCGGGTTGCAACAGCATGTTGACTTTCCAACACACGTTCACGGTCAAAGTCTTGATCTAGTTATCACTGAGCTTACTAACGGGGTGGATATACGATCATGTGAACCGGGTCCGTTTTTGTCAGACCATTGCGCTATTAAAGTGGTTACGAGGGTCAAAAAGGAAAATGTTGTTAGCAAATCTATATCTTTTCGTAATTTCAAAAATATGAATCAGGTTGAGTTTGCAAATGATATTACTGAAATGACGATAATTTCTGATTCCGTAGGCTCTTTTGTACAAAATTTTGAAAATCAAATTGAAAACTTGCTTGATAAACATGCACCTATAAATAAAAAGGTCCAAATTTGCAGGGAACCGAAGCCCTGGTTCAGTGAAAACATCATGTCATGTAAACGAAATATGCGTCGTTCAGAGAGACTTTGGCGTAAACACCGACAACCGCGTGACTATGAGACTTATATGTCCGCGCTTCATAAATATCATTATGAACTTAGAAATGAGAAAAACCAAGTGCTTAGTAAAAAGGTACTCGATTCCAAAGGTGATTCGAAAAAGCTTTATAAACTTGTAAAAGAACTTACCGGAAGCAAGTCGGAAAACCCTATGCCACTCATAGAAAACGACAACACGCTTGCTGATAAATTTGCTGATAATTTTATGAGTAAAATCGAGAAAATACGAGAATCTCTCAAAGACTTTGACAATTACGAACCATCCTTCAAGAATGTGCAGCCGTTTACATCGTTTAAAAACCTATCGCAAGATGAAGTAAAAATGTTGATAAACCAGTTGCAATCTAAATCCTGCGAACTTGATATTTTGCCTACTAAGGTATTGAAATCATTCTTGGATGAACTGTTACCAAACATTACCCAGCTTGTAAATCTTTCTCTGACACAGGGAATTTTCCCCGCCAAATGGAAGCGAGCCATAGTCAGACCTCTGTTGAAAAAAGCTGGTCTTGAACTTACATTCGCAAATTATCGGCAAGTCAGTAATTTGTCCTTCTTGTCAAAAGTAATCGAGAAATCTGCACTCTATAGACTGAATAAACACGTGAATGATTACAACCTTCTACCGAAGAATCAGTCAGCATATCGTCAATTTCACTCTTGCGAGTCCGCCCTTCTCAGGCTCGTGAATGACATTCTAGACGGAATGGAACATCGGGAGGTTACCGCGTTGATTGCTCTTGACTTAAGCGCCGCGTTTGATACTGTCGATCACTGTATTCTGTTGGATGTTCTTGAACGTAAGTATGGCGTCTGTGGATCGGCGCTCAAATGGGTCGATTCCTACTTGAGGCCTCGCAGTTGCAGAGTTAGTGTCAACTCGATAGTTTCATCGGAACGGGAACTAAACTGTAGTGTTCCTCAAGGAAGTTGTCTTGGTCCATGGCTCTACCTGGCGTATGCTGGAACAATATTTGATATAGTGCCTCCATCAATTACTGTTTATCGATTCGCTGATGATCATACAGCAAATAAGCGCTTCAAACCTACACCGTCAGAAGAAGCTAATGCCATTCAAGAACTCCAGAACTGTGCTATTGACATCAACAACTGGATGAACAATAATAAGTTGAAGATGAACAATTCGAAAACAGAATTTATTCTTTTTGGGAGTCGGTCTCAACTCGGCAAGTGTAATACCAACGAAATTATTATTTGTGACGAAGTTATAAAATCGAAAAATTGTATTAGATATCTTGGTGCTTTTTTGGACGAGACTCTGAATTTCAAAGAACATATTAAAAGAAAATGTAGAACAGCTATGCTAAATTATTTCAAGATAAAAAGCATTCGAAAACATTTGTCAAAAGAAGCCACAGAAACTCTAGTTCTATCTTTAGTTATATCTCATTTGGATTATTGTAACGTTATTTTATATGGTATTCCTCAAAACGAATTGTTGAAACTTCAACGTATTCAAAACATGTGTGCCAAACTTGTATTGAATCGCTCAAAGTATGAGAGTTCTAAACAAGCTTTATATGATTTACATTGGCTTCCAGTCAAAGCTAGGATAAGTTTTAAAATATTAATATATATGTACAACTGTTCTGTTGGAAATGCACCATCATATATAACTGATTTATTGTCTCCTCAAGTATATAGACGTACACTAAGGTCATCTGAGTCTTCTGCAGGCTGTTATGTTATTCCTTTTAATAAGAAGAGATCATTTTCCGATAGAAGTTTCAGTACAATTGGTCCAAAATTATGGAATGAGTTACCAGTTAGTCTGATAAATTGTAAATGTGTAGATATTTTCAAACGTCAATTAAAGTCATTGTATTTTGAAGATTATTTTTCACTATTCTGATCTTCTTAATAGCTGTAGCTTTAACAGCCTAAGATGTCAGTAATATTGTATTGTATATTGTTTTTGTACAGCTATGTTCATTGTATATTTTTATCATTTTATTTTATTTTATTTTGCATTGTAAAACGCCATTGAATATGCATTGTATGTGTAGAAATAGGCGTTTAATCAAATTTTAAAGTTTCAAAGTTTCAAAGAACTAAATATAAAAGAATCCTACCTTTATCGTTTAGTGGTTCCGATTCTGAGTGAACTTTAGTCCAGTTTCCTTCTGTTATAATCCGTTTGAATTACACATTTAACGTTTGAACCGTTTGAACCCACATTTAACGATTTACATTTCCTAGCTGTTATATTGTTAAATTACTTGTTTCTAATTATATAATCCATCGAATTTGAAATAGTTTTGGTTTGTTAACGGCAAAATATTGGTATGCATCCGACTTCTTTCACAAAACATTATTCCCACAAGGGTACAAGTGAAATGTACATATAGTAAAAATAAATCATACATCAAGTAAAATAAAATTGTGTCTTTCAAGGTCGACTGCATACTATGGTCACAAAGTTTACAAGTAACCAACATGGAAATTATATTCCTAATCGAAATATGTGCACATGAATTAATTTATTTACACAATTGAAAGCATTAAACACACTTTTCAGTCAACGAATAGCCAAGGACACAGTTGTATATTAATGCGCAATAAAGAAATAAACACAAGCAATGCAGATGAAAGAAAATATCAACGTTATTGACTCAAACATTCTATATAATAAACAGTATAACTAACTTCGTTGTCCGATTACCAAAAATGTGTCACTCATGACGCACA
>MJUT01017989.1:5813-18404 GCA_002080005.1 Gigantidas platifrons | reverse complement strand
CTACCTATGGTATTTCGAACTCCCTAGCCTTGGTATATCAAAACCCTACCTATGGTATTTTGACCCACCTACACATGATATATCGAACCCCCTTACCCATGGTATATCGAGCCCCTAACATGGTATTTTGAACAGCCTACTCATGGTATATCCAACCACTTATCCTTGGTATATCAAACCCCCTATCCATAGTATATCGAACCCGCTATCCATAGTGATCTGATATATACCATGGTGTAAGAAGTGTCATCAGTAACACATGTGTGTACATTCATGCTATGTTACAGTATGATTGAATAATACATTCTGATATTTATAATAACATTTGTCTGACATACAACATGTTAGTTCAAATATTACGATTATCGATGGCATTGATTTTTTGGATGAATGATGGTATATGGCGTAGCACGTCGTGCAAAAGTGTAAATGGTTAGGAATTCAGTAAAACATAAACATGCGAGCTATGTCATACAAGCATCTTAAGAAAGGGTGAGGTATGTTCTAGTAAAATATCACACACATTATATAAACAATTTATGTTTATTTTTTTATTTTTCAAAATGTAACGCCGATTTTGATAGTTAGTGAAGATACTCCTTTCTTAGTTCTAATTAAGTGTATACACTTTCTTAGAAGTAAGAGGATATACACATAATTATGGTGTATTCAATGTGGAAACCTTGAATGTACAAGCTAGAACTAGAAGGTTTTAATAATACTTTATGCATAGTTCAGAAATCTACATCGACTCCATTAAAGTTACGGCCACTTTCCATTGTTAAATTCAATTATTTTCGTGTATTTCAGACATTTGTTCATGGACTTGAAAAGGCAGTAAGGCTTTGCCGCCTCGGAATATTTCACTGTTTTCATTATTTGTTATTTAATTTGGCTTCATTTATTGGATCAATTACAGTTACGGAAAATATGGCATGCATGTGATTGGTAAAGATATTTGTTCAGATAATGCAGATACCGTCATGTCGGCATCTTAGATAAGCAAATTGTTCCACATTTCTCCTTAAATCAAAATTATGCTTAATACATCATATTTGTTGCTAGTGTTGTTTAGCTAGAGTTAATTTCCTACAACCACTGAACGTATACTGTGACGCCTTTCTTTTATTTCCATTTGAATTTACCTCGAGAAGTCAATGTATGCTGTAAGTATTTAAAGTACAACGCCAAATTCCGGTATCCATGGGTAGTTATTGTAATCCTACGTTATTATATGTTGTAACGTTTCTCGTTTATATACTTGGACGTAACAAATGTACCCACATCTACTTTAATATGTATATCGCACTTCCTTACGACAGGTGTTTACAATGATAAGTGGCAAAAATATAAAACTGAAAGTTATCGTTGCATATAGTCAGTCAAGTTATTGCACTAGTCTTTTGTTTAAATAATAGAACAAGCTGGCCATAAACTTATATTATAATGAATTACATTATTGCAATAATAAATATATTCATTCGAAATACAATAGACCATAAAAAAACTATGTTTGTTTATTAACTATCATATAACCCATATTAATTTACGGCACTAGCTATGTATTTATATAGTTAATGTTATCAGTGTTTCACGACACAAGACAGCCGAGACGGAAAAATAAACAAAAACAAAAACAAATTGTATATAGTTTAAGACAATGATATTGCCTTTAGTATAATAAAATGTAAAGCAAAACCTACATACAATACCACAGATATCAATTATCTTAGTAATATATATCAGTGAAGAATATAAACTTACATACTATACAATAGATATACATTCCCTTAGTTATATCTATGAGTGAAGAATATAAACTTTACTTTTTTCAGCTTAGGAAAACCATAGTGTCTCTACTATATCAACTAAATCTGATTAAAGAAGATAAAATGTAGTTCTGATAACACATTTGTATTTCTTTTTCACCAACAGGGTCTTGCTCAAACCGATTTTTGAATGAATTAACTTTAACATTTTTGGACTTCCAGTGTATCAACAAGAAACTCATCGTGCACACGAATTAAAATATACATATATTACTAATGACTAGAGCTTGATACATCTACTTGTTGAATTTTAGTCATCGATGGTATCATCCACCCAGTAGTCAGTGTTCCGGATTGACATGATATATAAATTATTGCAATTGATAATTAATAAATAGTGCAATTATTATTAAGTTGCGATAAAGAATATAGTTCATAACAATGTCAATGTCAAAATGATATTTAGTACAATATATAATATACTGGATGTTATAAGTCAGTAATGTAGATGTTATAGACCGTGTTAGTTATGATATGTAAGATAATCTACACAGGTACCGTAGAACATAAAATGTAAGCATATTAGATACACTAGACCTTACCTTACAGGTGATTAAAATATTTTAATTAAATAAAAAAAAAACTATAATGAACATAACACATACCCAGGACTGAAAAAGAAATGAAAGTAAATCATAAGGTATGGTTTAAAACTGTCATAAATAAACATGTAAAACAATAATATTAAACTGTTAATGTTTTGATGGTCTATACATTGGAAACATTATATTGTGTAGGTGAAATCAAAGCGATTGAATTGATCTTACTACAGTAAATAAAATGCATATGCTACTCATATACGGTATTGCATCAATAAATATAAATATTTTAATGAAACAAGTTGTGTAAAAATACATATTATCAAACAGAACTATAGCATCGGTGTATAACACACGGAATATCAAACCATATCAAATGTGTTGTTGCATAAGTATCATGAGGTCATCATATATAAAGCTAAAATATGAAAATTAACGCAAACAAATCAACTGGCCAATATTGCACATCACTATAATATGTAATGTTACTATGTATATTTTATATTTCTGTCTTTACATATATTGTAGTTAATCTAACATTTGAACATTTATCATAAGCTCATAAGCAAAATATGACAACATAATTTATTTTTCTGCAAGCATTTTAGGAAATGGAGAAAATAAAAATTCTAACAATGGGGAGACGTCATTTTTTAAAATCGAAAAATACGAATTTTGAGCACGTTTTACAGTTAAGCATATCTTCCATACAAGAGTGATGTAAAAGGAGATAATAAAAGTTGATTGCACAATTTTTTCAAACATTAAGCACAATATATTTAAACGAGGTATACAAACTATATTTAAAGGTAATCATGAAACAACAAAATAAGATAAATGGAAGCACCTAGGCATAAAAACAAGAAAAATCGGAATATCAGATTCGTTTTCAAAACGTTTTGTTTAATATGTGGTCTGTATAAATGTGAAATAGTGCCGAATAGTCGGTATTATTTACTGTGTGGTGTTATGTCATACATTGGTTAATTATTGTACAAAAACTAGATATGTTATAACATACATATGCGATACAAACAAAAAACAAAAGTAAAAGAAACATCAATTCTGTACATAAGAAATGTACCTTCGACTTTAATTATGTAACGCCATAAATGACACAGTATACATTCACAGAATAAACAGAAAAGAAGACACACATGAAACAAAATAACAAAAATATGAAGAACAGCAATAAGAGGTTGTTTCTTTATTTGATCGTGTGTCTAAGTGTAATAAACGCTAGATATATACCGACTGGGTAATCAAAAATAGACAATTCAGAGGAACTGGCAGATAGGGTACACAAGCCGATGACAAACAAAACACAAACACAACACAATACGTGTTGCACGCCATTATCCGCAACCAAACACAACCACCGTAAATAAGACATGACTTCTCCTACTAGCAACTAAAGGTAAAGATGAACTGAATATGTAATGCGGGAATCGTAACGGACATCAGACACATTGCAAAAAAAAAAAAAATAAAAAAAAATAAATAAATAAATTAGCAACCGGGACACCGCAAACAAAACCGAGGTTGAAATGTCATGTTAGAATCTATTTCATAAGGAACGAATGTTTTGCCTATGCGCTTTAATAAATGGTTGTAGACTATGATAAGCAAATTACTCTTTGGGGCAGATTTGGCTAAATGTATGAAGAAAGTTCCAAATTGTTAATTGGTATGGAAAAAACAATTATGTCTACGACATACAATATCGTTGTATGTTTCCGATAAATACACGTTTCTGGAATGACATTCATAAAATACGACCAAATAAAAAATAAAAAAATAATATAAAAGTCTTTGGGAGCACCAAAACCAGAGGTAATAGACAGGATAGACAATTAAAATCAAATGGTTATTTTCAAGTGTCAAATGGTATTGTAATAACTAATATTGATCCCTTAGAATTAGATTAGGAATTAATACATACAGACAATTAGCCCATATTCGCTTCTTCGCCTATGTAACAACCATATTTAAATTAAATGGCAGTGTTTCCGAGGAAACCGAGCGTGTGTGTCGATTAATACAGCAATCGTTCTAAAAATAAAATAGCGCATTTTATATTGGTCTTACCAATCGTCCAGTGATACTAGATCTCTGTGAGACAGGTTGCTGTCAGCCTGTTTATGTTGTATCGAAATAGAAGGCTATCACTTGTAGACATATGCGGTCTAACACCGGGAGAGGTGCAAAATAGTACAATCTGTGACACCCAAGGGTAAGATTTAAATCGCATCGGACGAGGCTTGTCCGAGTCTGATACGAGTTAAATTTTACCCGAGGGTGTCACAAATTTTACTATCTTGCACCTTTTACGTTGTTTGACTATTTTTATCACCCCTTTCTACCGTGTCAATGTTTGTTTTCTTTTTGCGTAGTTTGTCGCATTAACTAACGAACTGTATCACAGGTCAGGACCAAAATGCCACGTAATAAAATAAAACAAGATTTTAATTTTACAACTTTAAAGAGGTTCAAAATAATAAAGTTAACAAAGTTGTAATAAATTTTACAATAACAAAATCTTTTACGATGCTTACCTCTTTTGCTCATCTCTTTCTATCGTGTCAATATTTGTTTACGTTTAGAAAATATAGAGTGCTCTCCCTTGTTAGGTAACTAACGCACATAAAACAAATGACATCCCTTTGACCAACGCCAAATAACTTGCTTACAGGCATTTATCGCTGTTCTAGTAACATTTATAATATATTTATAAAATAAATTGTATATTATTGTGAAATACATTTAAAATACTGCCAAGACACTATAAATCGACAATTTAATTCAACAATGGAAAACGATTTTGTGGGAAAAACGGCGTGTAGCTTGTCTTACACTGGAGCCGGTGTAAGATAGAACAATCTATGTCACCTCAATTAACGGACTACTTTATCCAAGAGGTGAGGAAATCTTGTGTCGGATTAAGTTGCTGTTTTTGGTATGTCTTTGATAAAAATCAGAAACGGTATATTGCAATAGAAATACACCTGAGACGCCTGGGACTAATACACAGTACATTCAAGTGTAACACTCATTTTGCTATCCCCGATGAAAGAGATAATTATACGCTAACATTCAGATAGTTTTTTAGTAGTATATCAGTTTATTTCCTGATTGATAAAATTTAGTGTTGTGAAGGTTAACATCAACATGAACAACAGAGTGTCCACGTACAAAGGTCAGAACATGAAAACAGATGTTTATATCCTGGGGTTATAGAATAAGGGAGGGGAGTGTGTGGTTGTTACCTGTTTTTAGCGTACAAATGAGCAATTGTTCAGCAATATCATGGCAAGATAGATTACAGTTCTTTG
The DNA here is from genome assembly GCA_002080005.1 of Gigantidas platifrons. NCBI lineage: Eukaryota > Metazoa > Mollusca > Bivalvia > Mytilida > Modiolidae > Gigantidas > Gigantidas platifrons. Next base: position 12,704 of record MJUT01017989.1, on the reverse strand, counting down.
AGCTGATGATGATGGTGGTTTTAACTAAACGAACACGATTTGTTTAATTATTATGGTGCTTGATCATTCAAGCGAGAGTATGTGGGAAGATAAGTCACCATGACGCATTATCATAATTCCGCGACACCAGTTTCGTCTTTCTCCTTAAAGTTGTGTACTTAGCTTAGAAGCAGCAAATGCCAATTTCAAGCCCTTGGTTTGACCCGCCCAGACTCGAACCCACGATTTACATCACTCGGGGCGAGCTTGCTAATCATTATACCAAGGATGTGGTTAGGGATATAATATATATGAATCAAGCAACAACAAAATCACATAGCATTAGCTTGTCGATAAGAAAAGGTAAAGTTCAAATCATAAAACCGCATTTATAAATAAGTCAAAATATATTCTGAAAGACAGTTGACAGGCTTTTGAAGTTGTCATGCTAGCTATCAAATAAAGAAATAAACAACCCTTTCAATATATATAAATCATCAGAGATGCTTTAAATGAGAGTATATACGCAAAGACGCTCGTGGCGCGAAATTACCACCCACATGTTTAACTTTCTGCATACATATTCATGTTCAATAAAATTAGTTTGTTATTTCATCACTTGTTTCTTTTATTTAACTTGTTCCTGTCTATATTAAGGCAATTTTTGTAAATAGCTACTTACATGTGTCGACACTATCTACTCTTATTATCCAAGGTAAGAAAGTTCGAAAGTTTAAATTCGTACAGCTGCAAGTTTCGGGTACGTTTAACGCACCTTATTGCCATGATGTCATTTGTACTAGGACATGCATCAATACATACAAGACGTACCTTTTCGTCTCTGTTCTTGTTCTATGAATACGATAGCTCAGTTTTCCAAAACGTTAAGATTTTGCAATTGTTTCTGGATTGTCCATTATATAGTTTCCCTTATGTTGTTTCTATTGATTAATTAACGAGGTGCGTTCTGATTACCTTACATATCAGGTTAGATTTTTCTGATTTGCAATTTGTTGTCTCAGACCCTAATTCAGGAATTGGTTAAATTAAGAACAGTGAGAAATTAAGGTACCGTATATTACGCGCTGGAGAATATACACTAATTGTAGATTGAAATGAAATAATAACGAGATCCGTGAGAGTTGAGTTGATTATTTTAAAAAATCTACAAGTTAGAATATAGTATCTTACTTAATAAATTTCCATTTGCAAAGGCATATGTATTGTATATTGTTACATGTTTCATATTTACAAAGCCAAATTGGATAACAAATAACACATATAAAATGAAAAACTTGCATTGTCATATGCCATAGCGATTAAGGCTTACATGACGTTAATTCAGGTTCTCTAAATTATCATCTATGTTCAGTCTTATTTATAATTACTTGTGGTCGCTCGTTACTTGTTTGTATTGAGAGAATATACTCAAACGTTTATGTACTCGTCAGTTCTAAACATACATTGTCAAGAGTACATGAACGTATGAATTGCATAGATTAGTGGTATAATCACCGTAGCCAGGCTGTTAGACAGAAGTTTTATAAAAGAACAGCATGGGTTCCTTTCCCGTACGCTCAACAATATTTAAAACACGTGTTAGGCATTCAATGATAATTCAAAAATTGTCTAACATCTCTTACAAGAAAGAGCATAAACGTATGAAATAATTGAAGATCGCAATGGGGTATCCAGAAGCAGTAAGTCGAAGAAGGAAGGACAATGCAATGATCAAAGGAAAAAGAACAAACAATGTAATTACACATAAAACAAAACAGCGAGCAACAGGAACCCTACATGACACCAGGGGTGAACTTTGGTGCTCCGCAAGGGTACGTAGTTCCTGTTCATTATGTGTCACCACTGGTGCTGCTCTTGTTTCCAAACCGGCAATAGTCCTGAACAAGAAACATAAGATATCCGTATTCATTGGTAACGATTAACCAAGTCATGGTGGTGACCGTAAAACTTTCCAAGATATGACTTCATCTTAACCAATATAAGCAATTGAGTCTGTAGCTACTTCATCGCCAGTAGTAAGACTCCATCAAGTATTCATCATAGGAAACACAGGCTTGGGAATATCGGATCAACTGATAAATATGTATATGTCGTTGTAATGTTGTAACATATACAAATACATCAAAACTAAAACTTACAATGCAATTATTGAAATCATCTCTTTTGTCGTAACATTTCGTTCTTAACGGCCCTTCATTGTCAATGTCAAAGTGTAGGTCAATGCATGAAGTAGACTTCGCTGTATCTGTGGTATTCCTTTTCTCATCAAACTTATTTAGTGATATGACATCATCTATGTTACGGAACTTGAAATTAAAGGACTGGGTACGATTATTTTCATTTTCCTTGAATAGCCCCTGTATGAAGTCTGCATAGATTGAACAAAGGACATGCTGGACAGGAAAAACAAATATCATTGGAAACAAACGATATTGACGGATGATATACAAATTGGGTTCGGTGTTTCTTCGTAACAGCTAGGTCTACCAGAATTATCACTGATTACGTAGGAATGATAGGTAAAGATTCCATTTCCCCCAGAAGATGATCTGTAATATGTACGTAAGAAAGGTTTGAAGATATATTAGAGGTGATCAGAAGCCGTAAATTGCAAAAGGACCAATATAACATGGCTAAAGGATAAACAGTGATATACAAAACACTACACAGAAATTTACGTATTTATAACGGGTCGGAAATTCATACGCCATTTGTCATTTGTTCCATAGTTTAAAACTTCGATAACACACACACCAACAATTTTCAATTATATACACTATTAAAGTTCTTTTGTTCGTTAGCACCAGTATTCGTGATTTCTACAAAATGCAGTGATCCTTGGGGGTTTGAATGGGTGGTGTCGAGCACCATAGGCAACAATCAAGTGGTTAATAATGATTTCACAGAATAGGATAACCTTTATGTTATCATTATCCATAAATTAGTACTTATATAGTACTATTAATTAGTTGTACTTGTTAATGTAGACAAGCAATCAGTAGACAAATGTAAATGTATATAACTTGTAGGCCTAAAATTTATTTGTATTCGGAAAAACGACCGCTAGTTGTTTGTGTTTATAAATGAATGTGCTTAGACCACACTGAAACATGGGGATAAAAGAACAGAAACTCGGACAACATGAAATCGTTTAGACACCAGTATGCTTAATGCACCACAAATAAGATATATAACAACATGAACCCCGTACAAAAGAATTGGGAGTCGAGACGAATCGAACAACGTTTAACGCGGAAATAGTAGCTGACCTCACAACACGGAACTAATGACATGATATAATTTGACAACATGAACAACACGAACCTCACTTACAGCTCAAGTGCTCCGGAACGACAAACGGAAAATATATGTGGTCATTTGTGAAATAGACAACCCGTAGCAGCTGACAAAGATGTGCTGGGACTCGTGAAACTTTCGGTGTGATTTCCACTTAGCAACAGGGAACCATGGGCTCAGTAGTTTTCCTGTTAGTACCAACCCGCTATCAAGGAAATAATGATAGGAACCAATCGAATGGGCAATCAGTAATGGACAGGAATACTACTTTCTTTTAGCTAAAAGGCATTTTATTGAACAAATCATTTAACTTGTGATCCAAAGCTTTTAGATGTAGTCGTAAGCCAATATGATTCAGCTACACAATGGAATAACACATATACTCATTTAGAATGTGATGTCCAATATCAAACTATGGTAGTGCAATAGTCAGCGGGTACATTATTAATATTTTTATCCGGCTGCGAATAGCTGTAAGCAAAAGATATAGCACTATTGAGACAAAAGAAGTGGCCCGTATTGGACATAGCGGAGTTATTTTTCAGCATACGTACTCAAGTGAAGGTCGATGTGTGCAAAAAGAAATGGGTTATGTCCAATGCGGGCAGCTTCTTTTGCTTCAATAATAATATATTAAATATGTACAATATCGCTGCAAAAGCATATGGCATGACATGTATTCGAACTACAACTTTAAAATGGGTTTAAGGATTTATATATTTCCAATCGAGTGTGGATTTCATTCAATATCAATTATTAAAAATAACCAAGTATACAAGCTTACTTTTTTTTTCTTGTTAACTTACATCGGAATATATAATAGAGTAATTTAAAAGAATAATGCTATTATTATCCTAAATCCATTAAAAAGACAATTTAATAAATAAAAAAATTAAAGCATACATCCTGCTATTGTCAATCGAGTGCGAATTTATGAAAATCATAAATTCGCTCGAGGTCAAACAATATCTGGTAACTGTGGTACAATTATTATTGGATGCCCACGATACTGACTGGCATATATTTGATATATAAACCAATTTCGCTCGGCAATTGTATCTACACAGCTTTCGTCAGAAAGGGAAAGACTGGTCATTTTACAATGGTATGTAATATTTATGCAAGCATATATTTGCAGGCATTCAAACACCAACCGATAAACACAGTTTCCACAATAACATTGTACCAAGGTTCGATTTTTTTGATAGGACAACATTTGTGTTTTGTCATCAAAGATATTTATTCGAGAATTAATTCAATATAGAATATATATAACTCAAGGTTCCGGAGACTACAAAAGTTGGCTAATTCTACATCTAGAAGACGGAATATGCGTGTAGGAAAAGTGTGCCGATACAAAAGAAGTAATATGAAAGACATTACAATGTCCAAAAGATGAGACAGAGAACCAAAGACAGAGCACCACGAATCTCACCATCAAATTGGAATGAACACATATGACCCGGAAGGGTAAGTAGTTCCTACTTCACATGTACCACCCGTCGTGCTACTATTGTTACAAAACCATTGATGTGTGATGAATGAAGAAAGGTTTTGTCGTAAGGTTTCGTTCCGAACTAGTCATCACTGTCAGTTTCGAGGTGTATCGTAATTCGTGAAGCATACCTAGCTATATATTTGATATTTTTTTATTCTGAACCCGACAAGATAGATGCGATCAACAAAATCACCAAACCTACAATTAATAGGTGAACGTAAAATTAAAGGATCGTGTTAGAATATTTAAATTTTTCTCGAGAAGTCCCTTTGTGAACTCTGCCTCATACGAATACAATACATGATGGGTATGATAAAAATATGATTGGAAACAAATTATGTTCAAGAAGGACATTATTGTGCACGGGGTTAATAAATACATGACTGTAACTGTAAGGTCCACAACAATTATTACTGTTTACGTAGGCATGATAGGTGTCCTTTCCACTAAAGTTGATCTCAAATATGTACTCAAGAACATTTGAAGATACCAAAGAAGTAATCAGAAGCCATCAATGGGAGAAGGACAGACAATGAAGTCGCTAAAAGATAAAAGGACAAAAGGACAAACAATAAGCTTTAATACTCTACACAGAAAACTAAGGTTTGATAATAAAATGCATACTCCATTATTTCTTTGTTTTATAGCTTAAAACATTGATGACATATACAGCAACAGTTTTCAATTCTATATATAGGATAACTTTAATATTATCAATATACAGAAATTGGTACTTATGTGGTACTATCAATAAGTTATAGGTTGTACTTTTTGGTGTATACTTGGAATCAGACGAAATATGTAATTGTCTATGACATGCAGACCTTCAATTTGTATACACCAACGAGACCGGTAGTTGTTTTTGTTTTTATTTGATAAATGTATAGAATTTCGACAACTCTGCAGGAACGAAGCCCAAGCCTGAAATAAAACAAGCCAATATCAGTGCAAACATGGAGATAAAAGTACATAAGCTCAGACAACAGGAATCCCATAAAACAAACAATAGTAAAACGAGGACGGAGATAAACTGTAATGATGTACTCTGTGATCATACAACCTACAGCAGCACATCCTTATATTAACTCTTCAAGGGTTAACACAAATTGCATGTACTACTTGTCCAGGAACAGTTTACTTCCACATTTCACTGGTCCTAACATATTCTTTACTGGTCCGCAAAGAAATGTACATGCTACCATATTTTATTATGTAATTGCTGTAACTAATTTTACAGTTTTGTGTGACCAATGTACCATAAATCTTCCAAATCGTCTGGTAGACATTACAAATTAAAGTCAGCAAATGTCCTGTTATGAATCTAGTTACGGAAGCATTACATATTGACTTAATATGTCTACTGGTCCGACGGTATAGTTCGACCATTAATCCAAAGAAATGCATTGCTAAGTAAAGCTGAATGTTTAGAACATAACCAAAAAAAATATATCATTCACCAATGTCTTTATTTCAAACGCAATGGAAAAACTAACTAATATTTTCCTTTACATTTTTCAGTTTCAGAGATTTCCGGTAAATTATGTGGCTTTCTAAACTTTCACCTTTGATGTTTAATCAAGAAACTCGTCGTTCGCACTAAATATTCTTCAAAATGCTCATGTATCATCAAAAGTATTTACATTGTAATATCAAACTCCCACAATCCGTAGATAGTATTATTGCATATTATTTTCATGTTGAAACGTTGTTTATTTTCCTGGATGAAGAACATAACATGCTCAAGTGAGAACAGTTTGAAGATACCACAGGTGTAATTAGGAGCCGTAAATCAAATGACAGACAACACAAAGGTAAAGCGAACAATAAAAAAGGATAAACAACGATCCATAAACCTGTATACAGAAAACTAATGATAAAACAACATGAACCCCACTAAAAAGACGGAGAATGGATGGGTTAGCAGATTCTCTAACAAATGAAATCATGTTGGACACCAGTATACGTCAATAAATACAAATGACACTAATACAACATGAACCGAATCGGACATCGATTTTACGTGGAAATCATAGCGGATATCACAAGACGGAACTAAACGGGCGAATTTAAATGCTCGGAACGACACACGGAACATT
>MJUT01017979.1:9346-24561 GCA_002080005.1 Gigantidas platifrons | reverse complement strand
TAGATTTGTGTCATGTAGCATGTTCTATAACTTGTTTGCTATATTAGTCAATTATAATTCAAAGGAGACGGATTAGTATAAGCTTAGCTTGTTTCCGAATCATGTCATGTTAAACAAAATTTGTGTGTATTATAACATAACAGTTTATCATGAATAAATATGTTTATACCAAAATTTTAGGTGATTTAATATTATTTATTCGATTATATCAATATTAATATATAAGGATAAAAACACAAATTTAATCAACAAGTTTTTAAAATTTAATTAGATATTGATCAATAATTCATGAGTAATTGAAACCAAATTAACAGTACCCCCCTAATATGTTAAAAGTGAAATCGATTAACTCGTCAATATCTCATAGCTCGTCCCCCTCGCGCATCTGTTACAACCCTGATTCTCCTGTGCATGGAGTTCATCAGAACATTTATCCTTCTCATGGAGATATTATCCCACTCTTCCAACAAAACAGTCCTTAATTGGTCGAGAGTAGCGGGGGCATTCCGACGACCCCTTACTCTCCTTTCCATTTCGTCCCACAGATTTTCGAATAGGGACAAATCTGGACTGTACGGAGGCCAATCGAGTAGGTTAATGCTATGATTGGCGAGAAAATCTTGACAAACTCAGGCTACATGGGGCCGGCGTTATCCTGCTGGAAAATTAGGTGATGTTGTTGCACAAATGGAACTGCAACCGGCCGGAGGATTTCATCCCTATATCTTACGCCTGTTAAATTACCGGCTATCATAATCAACGGCGACTTTAACCCATGAGATATCCCTCCCCAGACCATAAGCGAGTCATCCCCAAACCTATCCCTCTCAAGAACGCAAGCGTCGGGGAAGCGTTCCCCACGACGTCGATATTAACGACGCCGACCGTCCGGACGAAAAATTGTGAACCGCGACTCCTCTGTGAAAAAGACCCGTTTCCATTGCCTCATTTGAAATTGTCTGGGACCATGTGCCGCCAACCAAGCCATACGACGCGAGCGACGTGCACGAGTGAGAGGAAAACCAATGTAAGGTCGACGAGCTCGCAGACCAAACTCGCGCAATCGGTTTTCACAGTTTTTGGGTGAATGTCGCGATTATTATTGCCTACCGTAGTTAAAGCGGTTTCAGTGGCAGTAACGCGGCGATTACGCAGGTGGGCAAGACGAATAGCCCTGTCATGACGTGGCGTCGTTACGCGCGGACGGTCGGGCAAGCCTTCCAGTATCTCTCAGACGACGGACAAGACCCTCTATGGTGGAAACATTCACACCAAATTGCCCCTGCATTAGCCATGCTGTAGCCTGACCCCTCTGAACATCCGTCAGCCGTAGCATGATAACAAGAGATTTAAATTAACTTTAAATAGTGGAAAGCGATGTGTATACCTCAAGAGTATAAAGTGGTATGACACGATGTGTTGAGGAACTTGTTATCATTATTCTACACGTGTTACTTGCTTTTTATCACTTTCTCTATGTCACATACCTTTCACGGTTGAGTAATTGTAGACACCGATTTTAGTGCACACTGACCAAGCCACTCGTCTGCCCAGTTTTTCTAATTTTACGCCACGCAGTTAAAAAATAGGAGCATATTATCTTACCCTGCGTTTCGTTTTCCCTTCAGTATATTATATGTACTATTCACTATGAGGGAAAATGAGGCTGCCCTTTATAGACAGTGATTTGCTATAATATAGAGGTGCCCTTTAATGTACGTTTGACTGTACCACACAGTCGGAACGGATCCAATACCCAAGACCAAAATCATAGAAAGAGGTAAAATCTATGCAACTAACACACAAATACATGACCACTAACACACAAATACATGACAACTAACACACAAATACATGACAACTAACACACAAATACATGACCTCTAAGACACAAATACATGACCTCTAACACACAAATACATGACCTCTAACACACAAATACATGACAACTAACACACAAATACATGACCTCTAAGACACAAATACATGACAACTAACACACAAATACGTGACCTCTAAGACAGAAATACATGACCTCTAAGACACAAATACATGACAACTAACACACAAATACATGACCCCTAAGACACAAATACATGAAAACTAACACACAAATACATGACCTCTAAGACACAAATACATGACCTCTAACACATAAATACATGACCTCTAAGACACAAATACATGACATCTAAGACACAAATACATGACCTCTAACACACAAATACATGACCTCTAACACACAAATAAATAACCTCTAACACACAGATACATGACCTCTAACACAAATAAATAACCTCTAACACACAAATACATGACCTCTAACACACAAATACATGACCGCTCACTTTCAAGGTTTACAATATATTATAGTTCATCCTCTGATTTTAGTGAGATTCGTGTTGTTTCTTCAACTGCTCAGTGTTTTGTCGGCCATTATTTGTTTTGTTGTTGTTTTTCTTTAGCCATCGTATTGTCTTGTCATCTACCACTTACGGCTTCTCGTTACACCTTTGATATCTCCAAACTTGTCTTTCAATGTGCAATAAAACTAAATAAGGGTAATAACATAATTACCGAACTCCGAACAATCTTCCAAAGGGAAAGTCAAAACTCACAGGTATATAAACAGACAAAATCAGCCAACAACCAGAAAACTGTGAAAACCGTAATGAACCTGACTTGGTACAGGCATTTGCAAAGAAATGGTGGGTTGAATCAGATTTTAAGGCGCCAAACCTCCCGCTTTCATTAAGGTTCAAAGGTTCCGGCTGTCACTATAACAGTATTTATAACAATACTGGAACAAAACAGGTAAAATAGTAGTCATTTAGGGACTTATTGTTCTTCTGGGACACCTGAGTTCATCTAGGTATTTATTAGGGCTCGTGATGTAATGAATGAAATAACTATGCATTGACATTTAATTATTTAATTGATTATTAATGTTCCTCCATGTTGTATCTATCACCCAGTGGAGTGTTACAATAATGTAATATGAAGATTAATTCATAATTAATAATTGCTTATTTCAAATAAAGTTTAATAATAAAACGTTGACGTGACTATAGCCTTTTGGCGCCATTACCGTAACACATAACGATTTCAGATTGTCATAATCGTCACGGTTGACGGCTTCTGACGTTCACATTAATTAGCACGTATTGAGATTAATTAAAGTGGTTCGTACATCATTAATGAGACCGCTCTTGGTAAAAATTTATGTATCGGAACTAATTACTTACAGTAATATTTATAATATTTATAAAGCTGTTCCGTGTAGAGAACAGACCATGTTATTTCTGATTGCTGAGATACCATTATATAATATTATATAATTATGAATGTTTCCATGAATATATATTAAGTTTTTCGCATGGGAATTGAATATATATTGACGAACATGTACTGTACATTAAGTCACATTATGTGGGATAGATTGGCATCAAGTTTGATTAATTTGTAAAAATAAGTACGAACATTTCTGAGAATATGATAGATACGTGTAGAAGATACGACATGTCGTCTGCTCCGTAACTACATACAGCATAGCACGAGACATGAGATATCATCTGCACCGGAATGTCATACAGCATAGCACGAGACATGAGATATCATCTGCACCGGAATGTCATACAGCATAACACCGGCTTTTGTTAACTTGATCGAGTTATAATGCACTTTTATGGACGATATGAGACAGATTCACACAATGCTTTGTTGATTTGTAAGATAAGTATGACAGCCTTGTTAAATTTCAATATGCATCATAGATAAAAGACATGATATGCCGTCTGCTTCGCAATGGGATACAATAAAGCACGAAACATGAGATATCGTCTGCTCCTTAATAGCCAATAGTATATCACGTGATTTTGCTAACTTAATCTAGTTATAATGAATTCTTATATAGGATATATCAACCTTGTTCTGTTAACCATTCTGTTCACCATTTTGAGCAAAACAGCATCACTTGAAAATGTGCACGGTGGGATTTTCTACAATTACAAACTAGTAGAAGGAAACGTTTTATTATCGTTAGACAATCGTGGCCCTAGGCTATGTTTGAGAGATTGTCTAATACGAACCGGATGTGAAGCAATATACTTTGATTCTGTACATCTNACTTGCCATCTGTTGAAGGAAGCCATTGTTTGCTATGATAAGTGGGATACAAAGCATATATTCACAGAAAAACAATCATGGAGTATGGTAAGAAAAATAAAAAGTATTTATCTAATTCACAGAACCCCCTGTGGTAAATAAAATAGGACAGAATCGTCCATTGGTTGTGCACGAAGCACCAAATACACAAATCGAGCCCCGTACATGGTGAGGTGTACTCGATGCAACATCATGCGATAAGGTTTGTCAGTGACTAGCGACAGGTCGGTGGTTTTCTCCGGATACTCCGGTTTCCTCCACCAATAAAATTGACCATCACGATTTAACCTAAATATTGTTGGAAGTGGCGTTAAACACCATAAACCCAACCACAAATCGACCCTGTAACGGGGGCATCAATGAGTGCCTCATGTATGGAGAATGTCGCTCTCCTTGCATGCGAATAAAATCCATCAGCTCATAATGAGCAATAGGGGCTGCCGTGGTCATGATCGTATAGTAATTTGATTTGCAACTACTTATGCAATCAATGCATATCGCCACTAAAGTTGTGAGTCCACACCCCGTTCATGGCAAGGTTATGTGATAAAATTTGTCAGTGACTTGCGGCAGGTCAATGAATTTCGCCGGATACTCTGGTTTCCTCCACCAATAAAACAGACCGCCACGCTATAAGTTAAATATTGTTGATATGCTAGGAATGGTCGTTGATGGTCCCTTTGCGAGGCAATATCTGTCAATCCTATCCATGGTATATCATCGTATTTCTGTAGCGATCTAAATATCTTCTCATAGGCCCATCCCAGAGACAGCATTAAATCTACAAGTTATTGTAAGCAAGTGTGTAATTTGTCAGCTATATTATGACCAGAACAAGGTACATTCCAATGAGCTAAAGGTGATGCCTGCTTCGTACTAGACCAACTCGTTTAGTCTGGATCTTTAGTGCTAGCTCACTGAAACAATAAGTGGGTAGAGAGGAGGATCCACTATGACACATAATTCTGATTCTGAGCCAGTCTTTCCTCTTACTCTTTAATGCTGCGTGCTTAGCGAAGAAGCAACTAATATCAATTTTATAGTCTTTGATTTAACACGACATTGAGACTCGAACAAACCATCTACCACACTCGGGAAGATCACACTAACCATTACACCGTCGATGCTGTTCGTTGTTATTCTACATCTGATTCTTGTATCACACTAACCATTACACCGTCGATGCTGTTCGTTGTTATTCTGTATCTGATTCTTGTATCACACTAACCATTACACCGTCGATGCTGTTCGTTGTTATTCGTTTNGTGCTGTAAATACTGAAAACTGAAATATACAAATAAATTTAGCAAAATATCATTTTTCTTGATGTATATACAAACAATTATGTTTAAAGGATAATTATGGGATTTTAGGAAAGTTTTCAAAGGTTGAACAGAAATCTTGGTACATAATAATATCATTCGATATGGCTTGTATTTTTAAAAGATGTCGTTTAACAAATACTAAATGTTTTATATATTCTTGAAGAAAAAAATATTATGAATTCTTATTTAAATACTGTTAAGACAGGTTCTCTTATCCAAAACATGGAAGTCAATAAAAACTAAAGCTGATACTGAGCCACCACTTTACAATATAATTATCTTAATCTATACTGTTGGACACTCAAAATTAAACTAACATAAAATTAAAAGTAAAGCAGATAGATAAGAAAGACAACGCATTTGCAAGTCTCCGTCTTTCGAAAATTCCCCATGTTCAAGCATATAAAATTCTAACAAACAGTATGTCATAAAACTGTCACTGTATTAGAAGATAAGGGTAATAACAAAATTACCGAACACAGAGCAATCTTCCAAAGGGAAAGTCAAAACTCATGAATCAATAAACAGACAAAATCAGTCAACAACCGGGAAACTGGGAAACCGCAATGGCCCTGACTTGGTACAGGCATTTCTAAAGAAATGGTGGATTAAATCAGATTTTACGGCGCCAACCTCTCGCTTCCATTACGGTTCAAAGGTTCCGGTTGTCACTATAACAGCATTTATAACAACACTGGAACAAAATAGGTAAAACAGTAGTCAAACAGTATTAAATTCAGTTAGGAGGGTATCTAATATATCTCGTGAACCATCACCATCAATAACTAAGAATCCTTTGAAGTATTTTAGTTACGACAGTGAATGTCAAAAACATTTTTACGTCACACATTCACAGAGCATATTTTTAACATTGTAGGTCCTTATCTTTATACATTTTCACTATATGAAAATGTATTTTTTACTATTGTATCTGCAGAGACAGAATATGTTCCGACAATATCTTGATATCGGAATATAAACTTCTTAAGAGATCGAATAAGGCGAATCTTTTTATAGCCCTGGTCCAGTAGCCTGTTTTTCAGACAAAGATGACGCTTCAAGAAATCAGAATAATTGCTACTGGCTCTTGCATAACGAATCAATTGCGAGATGTAAACACCATATGCAGGAGAAGCTGGTATATTGCTGAACATATTAGGAAAATTTATAATTTTAAAATTAAAGTCGTCAGATGTTAATGTCCTTGAATCTTGAAATGTAATTTTATAGTTCAATTAAACTAATTAATGTTTCTGCATCAAAGTACACAATTGTTGTTCCTATGGGATAATGAATTTTGACTCAGATGACGTCGTGTTATGAACCGTAAAGAGAAAATCAATTACTTATTACATAAGAAGAGTTAGAGGATACCAAAGGGAGGTAATCATAATATGTAAAGCGAAGAACAACAGACAACACAATGGTGAAAAGAAAAAGGACAAAAGGACAAACAACGAGCTACACAACATACATATAAAACTGTAGATCGAGTAACACGAATCCGGCACAAACCGTTGTGAACTCAAGTGCTCCGGAAGGATACGCAGTTCCTGCTCCACTAGTGGGACCCGTCGTGTTAATCTAGTTATAAACCCGATGATAGGTCATGAATGAGGAAAGGACCATGAAGTGTTTATGACAAGTTGAACATATCCATGGTCATTTGTGACAAAGATATTCATAAACACCACTAGCTATCAGTTCCTACTTCACTAGTGGCATCCGTCGTCTGACTCATTGTCAAAATCAGGTCTATTTCTGGAACCCTCTAAATTTCTGTCAGATTCACAGATACAGTATGTCTATCAGAGTTTTGAAACTTTCGCGTGCCGCATGTCATTTATATCGTTCTCCCCAGGCGTCTAATGACATTTCTATGCAAACATTATCGATATACAGAAGCGGATTATCCGCAGTATTTAATAGTAAATTCGGAATGGTGTTCTGACAAAAAAACCTCTCCAACTTGTTTTAAAATAGTTATGGCAGTAACTAGTTTCAACGTTAAACTATTTATAATTATATTTGTAACATACAAATTAAAGATAATATTATAGACTGCTTGCAAAATCCTTGAGCATACGCCATCAAGACTAACCACTTAATTTACAATGTTAATTAAGACTTTTTACCTTCTGTAACTGGAGATCTATATAATCAAGACAATTAACATGTAGGGTACACTTATCGTCAGGTGGGATAGACATATTGTCGTCAATAATATTTATATAATAATTTGGTCGTGTTGAGACCACATTAATATCATTATTATACTGAGTGTCTAATTGTCCAGGAAATATGCCAAACTATTACCCATGTAATATTACAGTACCAAATATCACTACAGAAACTTACACGAAGTATAATAATTGACTGTAACATTGATTTTGTGATCTGTACAGTCACCTCAACATTTATATAATAATGTGGTCTTGTCCACGTAATATGCCAAAATATTACCCAGGTCTGAGAGACATATTACTCGACCCGAAGGCATATTACGTGGACAAGACCACGTTAATATCATTATTATACTGAGTGTCTAATAATATCATCAATATTAACCTTAACAATATTTTGATAACAGATGTAAAATAATAGTCATGAGAATATTCATTTGGCCATGTTTATATGGACAACACAGTTGTTGAAATTAAATGTTGGTGTTTGTGTTTTAGTGTAATAATGCATCATAATGCTTCAAAGAACCCGTTCCGTCAATTCTGGTTTTACGTTGCAAGGCCTTAAAACACTTGTTTGCAGCTGTGAAATTTGCGTCTCTGATAATGTCAAATTTCTTACCACTTTCACGGAAATAACGATTTAAGCTCTGGCGAATACATAATATTGTGTTTTTCTTGTAAGTGTCAGACTTCTGACTTTTAATGTTGGAATACAAATCTTGAAGACGGTTGTCAAGCTCATCTTCTGTCAGGCTCAGAATATCAGTTGATACCCCTCTTTCTTTGAGAAAATCCTTAAACACTTTAACTCCAAATTTTGTAGAATTCTTGGTATTTTTTATATGTGCGTGAGCCTCTTCAAAGCGACCTGGCTCGACGTTGCCAAAACGTCCTCCCTACACAGCCATTGTTTGTATTCGTCTGCTTCGATCGCGATCACTTAACACTTGGATAATAACCTTATGTATGCATTATAAAAGCGCATAACTGACCACGACGCTAAATAATGAAAATTCATTACGGTAATTGCCCTCAAAAACGCACGTGGGGATAATATTAACTAGAAAGGACCCTAATATTACTCACGTGCAGTTTTAATATTGAATTTTACATGAAATGTTAAGAATCTATATGTGAAAATATTACAGTACCAAATATCACTACAGAAACTTACACGAAGTATAATAATTAGAAATAATACTTTTCAATAAAAATCAATATAACCAATACTGGTGATTGATTGGTGAATTCCCATGCTGGTCCTAGATATCAAAATTTTATCAAGATAAATATATTCACATGATATTAATAGCAGTTTACTTCTCTCGGGGGGCTGTAGCTAGTTATTTATAATAGCTCCGTGAAATAATCATAATTAAAATCAAGGAATGATTAAATTTTGTTCTAAAAATTGAATTATAAGGAATATGTTCAATTTTTTAACATGTTATAAATTATACTTGTATAACCTGGTTTGGAACAGTTTACGCTTTTCACAAACCTGCTTCGCGGTTTAATATTAAGCGTAAACTGCCCCAAACAAGGTTATGTCGTATAATCTGTTTAAAAATTGAACATATTCCTTAAATGTACTCTGTGTTTATTTATTTATTTATTATATATTTATTTATTTATGTATTTATTTATTTATTTTTGTATTTATTTATCTATATAGTTTTAATTAATTAATTAATTAATTAATTTATTTATTTATTTATTTATTTATTTATTTATTTATTTATTTATTTATTTATTTATTTATTTATTGTATATAATGCATCTCTGTAACAATGTTATTACAATGGTTTACGAGAATAAAAATAAAGATTGATAGTTTGTGATACAGTTAATAAATTAAAAATTGTGTCCGATTAATATATACAACAAATCAATTGAATGGATACCATAATAAACCAGATATTAAATATATATTGCATTTGACCTATATATGGAAAACAATTATTGTAAAATTGTGTTGTTTATTATGAATAATATGAAACACACAAAAGGAATAATCTTAATTTATATCCAATGAATTAATTTAACAAATGTTACTGAAGTGTTAATATAAATAAGATTCATGTCCACAAGTGTATGATTGATATAAATAATACAGCTGGCTGATCATGATATTATCAGTACAACTAATTTATAGGCCATCAGAGCACACAAAAGTCCTATAGACACATAAATACATTACCACTTACTCTTCTGGCTTGGTACAGGCACTTCAATTAAAAGGGGCGGGGTGAAACTAGTTATATTGGTCAACATCCCCGCTCTTAGTGAAATAATGTGACCATTACTTGTGTTATCACGTGGATATTGCAAGTATTATTAACATGTTAGTAAATTGCCGCTCCTCAAATGAGATGATTATAATATAGTACTTTGCTCTATAAATATCTTACTTATTTTCAAGCTTCATCCCTGGTATTAGTAGATATCTTGAAGTTTAAAATACCTTTGCTTTTGATCAGCCTTTAACTGTCACATGATATAACAAGAATCAGAAACCAAACAAGTAATGTAGAACATGACTCAAAGAATTGCTACCTTTATCCACTGTCGTTATAGTCTACGGAAGCTAGCATGTTTTTGTATTGTCCTATTAAGCGTCTTTACGTTCTTATTTCCTTGTTGTGATGTCCGTATCGATGTTTGATTCGCCTGTACATCTAGTTATTTGTAGGATGGCACATGTCTTATTTACGTTATTTGTAGGATGGCACATATCTTATTTACGTTATTTGTAGGATGGCACATGTTTTATTTACGTTATTTGTGTTTGTTTGCGAATAGTGGTGTCCAACACATAACGTGTTTTGTTTTTGCTTTGTTTGTCTTCGTCTTGTGTCTTGTGTGCCCCGTTGATACAGGTTTTTCTGGATTGTACATCCCTGGTTGCCCCTTCGGTTTCTCTATCGTGTATTTTATGAGCTGTAGAAAATATACCAAGGCAATCTAAAAGACTTTACTTTCTAATGATAGTGAAACAAGGAATCGGTCACCAACAGAGAAACAGAGAACGCAATACAACATTAATTATCTATCATGACTTGGCTAACCGTTACATACTATCTCTGACTTGGCTAACCGTTACATACTATCTCTGACTTGGCTAACCGTTACATACTATCTCTGACTTGGCTAACCGTTACATACTATCTCTGACTTGGCTAACCGTTACATACTATCTCTGACTTGGCTAACCGTTACATACTATCTCTGACTTGGCTAACCGTTCCATACTATCTCTGACTTGGCTAACCGTTACATACTATCTCTGACTTGGCTAACCGTTACATACTATCTCTGACTTGGCTAACCGTTACATACCATCTCTGACTTGGCTAACCGTTACATACCATCTCTGACTTAGCTAACCGTTACATACCATCTCTGACTTGGCTAACCGTTACATACCATCTCTGACTTGGCTAACCGTTACATACCATCTCTGACCTGGCTAACCGTTACATACCATCTCTGACTTGGCTAACCGTTACATACCATCTCTGACTTGGCTAACCGTTCCATACCATCTCTGACTTGGCTAACCGTTCCATACTATCTCTGACTTGGCTAACCGTTCCATACTATCTCTGACTTGGCTAACCGTTCCATACTATATCTGACTTGGCTAACCGTTCCATACTATCTCTGACTTGGCTAACCGTTACATACTATCTTTGACGAAGTCTATTTTCTACTTGTCCTTTCCTCATTCATGACTCAGCATCGGATATGTAACTAGATTGGTAAGGTTCGTGTTGCTCGATCTTCACTGTTCTGTGTAATGTTATATATATCATTGTTTGTTTTGTCGCCTTTTCTTTGGGCAGTGTGTTGTCTGTCCGTCGTCGATTCACAGCTTCTGGTTACCCCTTTGGTATCTTTGGGCAGTGTGTTGTCTGTCCGTCTTCGTTTCACAGCTTCTGATTACCCCTTTGGTATCTTTGGACAGTGTGTTGTCTGTCCGTCTTCGATTCACCCCTTCTGATTACCCCTTTGGTATCTTTGGACAGTGTGTTGTCTGTCCGTCTTCGATTCACGGCTTCTGATTACCCCTTTGGTATCTTTGGACAGTGTGTTGTCTGTCCGTCGTCGATTCACAGCTTCTGATTACCCCTTTGGTATCTTTGGGCATTGTGTTGTCTGTCCGTCTTCTGGTTACCCCTTTGGTATCTTTGGGCAGTGTGTTGTCTGTCCGTCTTCTGGTTACCCTTTGGTATCTTTGGGCAGTGTGTTGTCTGTCCGTCTTCGATTCACGGCTTCTGATTACCCCTTTGGTATCTTTGGACAGTGTGTTGTCTGTCCGTCGTCGATTCACAGCTTCTGATTACCCCTTTGGTATCTTTGGGCAGTGTGTTGTCTGTCCGTCTTCTGGTTATCCCTTTGGTATCTTTGGGCAGTGTGTTGTCTGTCCGTCTTCTGGTTACCCCTTTGGTATCTTTGGGGAGTGTGTTGTCTGTCCGTCGTCGATTCACGGCTTCTGATTACCCCTTTGGTATCTTTGGGCAGTGTCTTGTCCGTCCGTCGTCGATTCACGGCTTCTGGTTACCCCTTTGGTATCTTTGGGCAGTGTGTTGTCTGTCCGTCTTCGATTCACGGCTTCTGGTTACCACTTTGGTATCTTTGGGCAGTGTGTTGTCTGTCCGTCTTCGATTCACGGCTTCTAATTACCCCTTTGGTATCTTTGGGCAGTGTGTTGTCTGTCCGTCTTCTGGTTACCCCTTTGGTATCTTTGGGCAGTGTGTTGTCTGTCCGTCTTCTAATTACCCCTTTGGTATCTTTGGGCAGTGTGTTGTCTGTCCGTCGTCGATTCACTGCTTCTGGTTACCACTTTGGTATCTTTGGGCAGTGTGTTGTCTGTCCGTCTTCGATTCACGGCTTCTGGTTACCCCTTTGGTATCTTTGGGCAGTGTGTTGTCTGTCCGTCTTCTGGTTACCCCTTTGGTATCTTTGGGCAGTGTGTTGTCTGTCCGTCTTCTGGTTACCCCTTTGGTATCTTCAAACTCTTCTTCAAATACCACAATTTAATTATTATGGTGCTAAGTAGTAATAGCATATTTCTTGAATCCTTTGTTATGAAAAATGTTTTTGTCACAAGTGAATTTTACATTCATTGTACATGAGATATTCTGAAATAACTGTCCAAAAATTCTGAATTTTAAATGTATATATATGAAAAGCGGAGGGGGAAAGACAACACAATGGCCAAAAGAAAAAGTACAAAAAAGGACAAACAACGATCTACAAAACATATATGTGTTTACTACTTAGCAACAATTAATATGTTGTTATGTTACACTAGTGGAGGAGGAGCTGCCTACCCTTCCGGAGCACATGACTACACCCCCGTTTTTTAGTGGGGTTCATGTTACTCGGTCTTTAGTTTTATGTGTAGGCTTTGTAATCGTTGTTTGTCCTTTTGTGCTTTATATTTTGGCCATTGTGTTGTCTGTTCCTCTTCGCTATACGGATTCTTATTACCTCTTTGGTATCTTCAAACTCTTCTTACACATTTACTTGTATTTCTAGTTGTTGTAATGTGTGAATGGTCATGAAAAGACAATTTAAACAGCGGGGATCAACAATTCTACAAATATCAACAAAAGGAACACCTCTCATCTTAACAATGACGCTCATAGTTAACTGACTACTAGCCTCTCATCTTAACAATGACGCTCATAGTTAACTGACTACTAGCCTCTCATCTTAACAATGACGCTCATAGTTAACTGACTACTAGCTCAGAAAGTAGAATCTGTTGTGTAATGACCTTTGCTCTTTGGTCTTTGTTTTCTTATTAATATATTAACACTGATATCTATAAAGGTCAAGGGTACACGTATTGATAATTGTTTGTCTGGAATCTGATCTAGTTTTCTGAGAAATAAGGCTTGTGAATATTATAACATCAATACCATCCCTCATTGTATTTGTCTTTTTTTCCTTTTTTTAAAAGTTAATTAAGGACTGACTTGATTTCAATTTGTAATTTCTGTCAATGAAACATGTGCTGTATATTCTTGAATGATTTTCTTCACTTGAACATTTTGAGTCATGGAAAGGTCACTTTTTTAATTATAACTTTTCTGTTAGAGTATTCACTTATGCAATAGCAGGTCGGTGATATTTTTGTTGTATAAGTTTTCAATATCTTTTCTTGTAATTGAAAATACTCGACTGTAGAATTTATTATTATTTATCTATTGAGAAAGTGTCAAATATCTTTATGAATGCTATTCTTAGAAAATTTAATATAATTTTCCTAGACATCTTAGTTTCAATTAAAACTGAACATAGTTTGTGTTTATACAGAAAAATGTTTTCGCGAGGATACTGAAATTAAAAGTCAAGGACAAAAAATGTAATGAAATAAGCTATACCTACAGAGCATGTTTTAATTTATAAATGAGAAAATGAAAACCATGTGCTATCACCAACATAGTTTTGGAGAATTCAGTAATGTTCTAGTTATTCACTCTTTCTTAGCAATTATGTCGATATTCAGAAGATTTCTCTTGTCCATTTATAAATGGTTCCCAGTGTTTAGCCATATTTATTAAAATATTTCCATGACAATGTCTTTTTTTCACAAGTCGTTTTTCGTCTTTGTACGTCGATATTGTCTTATATACTTTAAAGATAAGTTAGATACCATTAGAAATACGTCGTGCGCACAAAATTAGATATATACGTTTTCATTACTATTTCTGAATCGATATCTTTGCTGGAGAACTATGAGTTCCGAAGGTATCATCCGCCTAGTATTCTGTGTTTCAGCACTGACATGGTGAACTATGAGTTCCGAAGGTATCATCCGCCCAGTAGTCTGTGTTTCAGCACTGACATGGTGAAATATGAGTTCCGAAGGTATCATCCGCCCAGTAGTCTGTGTTTCAGCACTGACATGGTGAACTATGAGTTCCGAGGGTATCATCCGCCCAGTAGTCTGTGTTTCAGCACTGACATGGTGAACTATGAGTTCCGAGGGTATCATCCGCCCAGTAGTCTGTGTTTCAGCACTGACATGGTGAACTATGAGTTCCGAGGGTATCATCCGCCCAGTAGTCTGTGCTTCAGCACTGACATGGTGAACTATGAGTTCCGAGGGTATCATCCGCTCAGTAGTCTGTGCTTCAGCACTGACATGGTGAACTATGAGTTCCGAAGGTATCATCCGCCCAGTAGTCTGTGTTTCAGCACTGACATGGTGAACTATGAATTCCGAAGGTACCATCCGCCCAGTAGTCTGTGTTTCAGCACTGACATGGTGAACTATGAGTTCCGAAGGTATCATCCGCCCAGTAGTCTGTGTTTCAGCACTGACATGGTGAACTATGAGTTCCGAGGGTATCATCCGCCCAGTAGTCTGTGTTTCAACACTGACATGGAGAACTATGAGTTCCGAAGGTATCGTCCTTCCAGTAGTCCGTGTTTCAGCACTTACATGGTGAACTATGAGTTCCGAGGGTATCATCCGCCCAGTAGTCTGTGTTTCAGCACTGACATGGTGAACTATGAGTTCCGA
>MJUT01017973.1:0-15742 GCA_002080005.1 Gigantidas platifrons | reverse complement strand
GTGGTCATGTATTTAACGTGCAGGGAGCGTGACACTCTACTCTCTATGCACGTTATCCACTATGATCCATGTGGTCGTGTATTTAACGTGCAGGGAGTGTGACACTCTACTCTCTATGCACGTTACCCACCATGATCCATGTGGTCATGTATTTAACGTGCAGGGAGCGTGACACTCTACTCTCTGTGCACGTTACCCGCTATTGTCCACGTGGTCATGTATTTAACGTGCAGGGAGCGTGACACTCTACTCTCTATGCACGTTACCCACTGTTTTCTGTATGAATATTGTAGATTGTTTGTTCTTTTGTCCTTTTGCTTTTGACCATTGTATTGTCTATCTTTCTTCCATTTACGGCTTCTGTTTACCCCTTTGATATCTTCAAACTTTTCTTAATAAATCCTGGAATATTATCGTTGGCAATAGGGACGGATTGTGTAGTTATAATATACTCTGTGCAATCATTACTGACGGATTGTGTAGTTATGATATACTCTGTGCAATCATTACTGACGGATTGTGTAATTTTGATATATTCTGGACAATTATTGATGACAAGAGAGACGGATGGTGTAATTTTGACATATTCTAGACAATCACTGACAAGAGGGACGGAGTGCGTATAACTTTGATATACTCTGGACAATCATTGTTGGCAAGAGGGACGAATTGTGTTGTTTTGATATACTCTGGATAAATATTGGTAGCAAGAGAGGGGGGGGGTGGATTGTGTTGTAATACTTTCTGGACAATTATTGCTCAACATCTTCCTTATAAATACACGTATAATTACACAATGATAAACGTATAGTGAATTATAAATACACGTATAATTACACAATGATAAACGTATAGTGAATTATAAATACACGTATAATTACACAATGATAAACGTATAGTGAAAAAGTTAATTGCAGATTAGTCTTGGGAGGGTACATACAATAGAATTAATTTGCCTGAAACAGCCATATGCCTCTGATGTCATACCATTTGATTTACAATGTACTTCATCTTAGTGTGAAGACGGATGTAAAAATGTAAACAATGGGCCTGAAGAAGACGTGTAAAACAAGGACAACAGATTTGTTTAAAATTGGATTTATATAAGTTCCTGACAGCAAATTGGTGGTTTTCTCTGAATACTCCGGTTTCCTCCAATAATAAAATTAACAGACACGATATTATAACTGTATTATTGTTGGCGTCAATACATATAACACTAATCTCAATCCTTGTACCGAAAGTGAACGGGTGACTTAAACAACGTATACAAAATGTATAATACTATTAAAGATTCGTTCACTCTGCCAGGTTCATTTGAGATCAGTCGTCCATATTAAGGGTAGAAAGATTTTATTTTTTAATCGTAGAGTTTACATACTACCTATAGGTGATATTGATTATATATTGTCTGTAGTTGCCTCTTTAATGTTTTATGGGTTATCCTGGGTTAACTGTTGACATTGTAATAATCTTTTATAAATAATATTTTAAGCTGTGTGCGTGAATTAAGTGATTTTTTTTCAATTTCTATTGTTTTAATGACGGATTGTTTACTGTATTATGATATCAATCCATTTACCACAAATTATAGGGGCGTCATGGCCGTGATCGTATGGTATTTGGATTTACAACTACCTATGCAATCAGTGCCTATCATCACTGATGTTGTGCGTTCGACTCCCACACAGGGGCGACATTATGTGATAAAGTTTTTCAGTGACTTGCGGCACGTCGGTAGTTTTCTCCGGGTCCTCCGGTTTCCTCCACCAATAAAACTGACCGCCATCATATAACTGAAATATTGATGAGAGTAGCGTTAAACACCATAAAACCAACCAACCACAAATTACTAATGTTACATGTTAAGAAGGAGAGTTGATTATATAATGTTGCTTTGTGTACAGAAAAACGACAAAGTCGTCATGTTCTGTTTTTCTTTTATCAGGGTGGACAACATACGTCATACATTCGGGAATTTTTTTTATCGAAAACTTTATAATGGCGAAATTTTTCAACCATTTGACAAAATAAAACTCATTTTTATACTATTTTAACAACGAATCTGTATGATAAAAGCCAGACCAAAGTACCCTACGGACTTGTATGGTACTATTTACATCGATAATATTCAAAAAGCTGTTGTCATTTGTCTAATCATTTCGACAATATTTCCTTTTGATGCTTGATCCAGCATTAAAAAAAAATCCAGATGTCGTTGAAGGTTTCGTAAATGACATAAGTATGTTGTCCATCCTGGATCCAGCATCAAAAGGGAATGTTGTCGGAATGATTATGCAAATGACATCAGCTTTTTGAATTATCGATGTAAATAGTACCATACAAGTCCGTAAGGTACTTTGGTCTGGCGTTTTTCATACAGGTTCGTTGCTAAAATAGTATAACAGGAAAACTACAGCAGAGCTGCGAGAGGAGTCGATTGAAACAAAAATAAATTAATTTTATTATATAAGATATGCCTTCGGAACGAAAACTTAATGTTTCTTTGTCTATGAAAATAAAGGGCGAATCAACTTCCGTCAATGTGTTGCCATGGGACCCATTTGCAACATTTAATGTGACCGTGCTGATTCATTCTTTTGTTCATATCGGGTGTGCCTTCGGCACGACGATTTTATTTCTTTATTCGTAGTGTTCGTGCCTTCAGCAAGACACAAAGTTTATTATTTATTTCATTTACGAAACCTTCAACGACAACTCTGCCTTCTTCAAGTTCGAAAGTAAAACCCTGTTTTTTATTTGAATGATATAATCGTGCCTTCGGCAAGAAACGTAAGTTTTAATTCTCAATACAATTTTAAGGTCATTATTTTATTTTATTTGTTTCGTATTGACAAAGATGTTCAATTACGAAAACAGGCAAATGGCTTAAGCTCCTCACACTTCCGCTTCCGATTTCAAAGTGTTTACAAGTATCAACCATGTTCGATTCGCTCACAGCTGGGTTGATAAAAAATGAGTTTTATTTTGTCAGATGGTTGACAAATTTCCGCCATTATAAAGTTTTCGATAAAAAAAAATCCCACATGTATGACGTACCTTGTCCACCCTGTTTTAGTAGGCCGCTTACAACATTCAACATAATGATGTCATTCATTCATTCATTTAATAAATTAACATATTAATGTGATTGAAGAAAATAATGTTCCTGCCATAGCTCAAAAATCACCATCATAATCATAATACAAATTAAGTACATTTCACAACAAAAAAGAACATTATACATTTATAAATAAATGTCAAGAATACAAACATATTATCATCAACATGACATTAACCCAAATATTCGTTTCATTTATCATTTAAACGTGAACATTAAGTAGATAATAAGATCTTACAAGATGTAAACTTGGACGACAATAATTTGATCGATAGTGTTGTTGGATATGTGGAAACCTTTTTTCTCTGGACCCATTACTAACATTGCTTTAGTATAATAACACAAAGTAATGACATTTTGATAAATGTTCACACATCAGACTGGATTGTAGATATGGGGAAACGCTAGTTTATGATAGTGAATTCTTCCCAAAGTCTTCTTTTCACTAACGATAACCAGATTGTCATGATTTTCAATTAATTTTATAATATTGCACGCTGTAGTAACACATTAATAAAAACTGTGTGAAATAAATATGTCAAAATAAAATAACGTGAAACAAATGCAAATAATACACAATGACTTGGGCATATAACATATCACATCAAGCACCACAATAGAAACTATGGCAAGCTAATCATCGATATAAAAATAATAAACTCGCCTTTAATATTGTTTTACTCTACAATGGTGTATCATGGCAACGATAAATGTTGGTTCGATTTCACTATACAATCCATACAATCCACTAGTGAGTTTGATACTGGTGACGAGCTGTATTAAAGTCACACGGAAGGGTCGTGACGAGCTGTATTAAAGTCACACGGAAGGGTCGTGGCGAGCTGTATTAAAGTCACACGGAAGGGTCGTGGCGAGCTGTATTAAAGTCACACGGAAGGATCGTGGTTTCCTCTGTGTACTCTGGTTTCCTCCACTAATATTGGTTTATTATATGTAATTTGTATTTAACGTCGCTAGCACTATTATTGGCCGCTTTGTCGTGACCATCAGACTCGTTTAGGGCAGAAAGCATGGACAGATATTGCGGACTGATCCATAAAATCATCATTAATGAGTAGGTGTTTGGGAACCTTAACACTTGAGGCAGGTATCATGTTGAAGGTGGTGTTAAACAATTAATGAGTAGGTGTTTGGGAACTTTAACACTTGAGGCAGGTATCATGTTGAAGGTGGTGTTAAACAATTAATGAGTAGGTGTTTGGGAACTTTAACACTTGAGGCAGGTATCATGTTGAAGGTGGTGTTAAACAATTAATGAGTAGGTGTTTGGGAACCTTAACACTTGAGGCAGGTATCATGTTGAAGGTGGTGTTAAACATCCACAATCCAACACAACCTATTAAACATATCTACTTTCACCAATAATCAAGAACAATGCTGTCGTTTTTTATAGTTAGTAATTATTTTAACAAGAGTTATGTCAACCCATTGGAGTTGCAGTGGTCAAATGATTAAGCAAAATTTATCTAATTTTACTTATTTCTTTTTACCAATCGGCTATAAGTTCTTTCATGAGTTATTTAATCACATGTATCATTTCATTCAGTTATCAATATGATCGACGTTGATTTTATTCTGAGGGATATTTTTTTTACATATTATAATGTCAAATTCTTGAGGTTAAGAAAAAGATTGGTTTTACATGACAGAGATGAAAATATCATTATGGTCTTGAAATTGATGAACCAATGGTGACATTTGTGAGATCTTACCCTATTAGCCGATTAAATTAACAAAGTTGACGCTGATAAAGAATAAATTGACGATATATTAGTATCCACTGCTGGTGACGAAAAACGTCTTCTAGCACTTACTGCTCTACTTTCATCTTCTTTAAATGAAACAGATTTTCTTAGTTTTCCTGTTTCTGTTTCTTTCGGCAGTCTATATGAACACTTTACATCAGAAGAAGGCTGTTTATCGTCTGATCCTGTTGAAGATTCAGCTTCTGAGGAATGAACAGAATTACAAATCGAACTTACTCCTGATTTTAATATTGATTTCATTTCCGATTGTCTATTTTGAGATATTATATCTTTTGGCTTTCCGTTGTCCAATTTTGTGCACAAAGAATATCTTCTTTGAGAAAAACGTCTGTCTTCCACTTTTTCACGACAATCTTTATCCTTGTGACTGTGACATGTTATTGGTTTTGAGCTGACTATGTCAAGACTATAGCGTCTCTGTCGTGGTACAGTTCCATGTTCTTTAGATTTCGGTTTCAAACTTAAACCAGTAAGGTGTTTGGCTGTATGTGGTTTTGCTGGTTTTGTTATCGTCTCCATTATTTCTGTGGTTCTAACAACCCCTGCTATGTTTTCTCTTCTCATTATTGTACATTTATATCCACTTTTCTGAACTGTTTAGAATACACAAGGGCGTTTTACTCACATGTTCTGTAAAGACAAAATGATAAATTGAAAAATTCCACATTGTTCGAAACATTTCCATTATCCAATTTTCTTCAAAAAATCGTAGAGGAATGAAAATCGATACCTCTAACACACATGTATACACAAACTTTAACTGCTTGGTACAGGCATTTCAATATAAAGTGGCGTGGTTGCACTACTTTTAACAGAGTTATTTTGCTTTTGTTTTCATATAACATGTCGTTTACAAGAAATAAAAAGAATTTTGTGTGGATTAAAATTCTTTTTCAAGATTTGAATTTACTAACATTAATTTATTTCGTTAATGAAATTAAAGTAAATTAAATTGAAATGATCATGATTTAACATATTTCACACACACACATATTCGATGGAGGCCTTATTTTCCGTAAATGAATGGTAGACACAAAATCTATAAAAGATATTACATATTGCCAGGTTTACCAAGTAAGCAGTATTTCAGCTAATGTCATGACGTTCTAACAATCATTAAATTATGTAGATATTGAGTTGACACTGAGGTGGGTTATACAGATCCTAAAGATAGATGTTGAAATAATGGAGAGGGTCACAAATTTCTGCTTGGCAAAGGGTATCCAACGACCACATCTAGTATGCTAATGCTATTACGAGTTACATCATCGTTTCTTCCAAAACACGAGCCCCGCATTAACCTCCCATCTTTAAGACGAGCCGTGTACTTAATACTAGTGGGTAGCCCCGCAGGTGCGATGCTCGGAGAGATTTCCAGAGCCCCATCGTTCCCTCCATTTGTTGATGGGGTCATGAAAACGAATTATATAAACAAATTCAGAAAATATTATACAACAACAAAAATAAGACATCAAACAAAATCTAGCATAGAATAAATATTAAAATGACAAATGAAAAAACTAACCGTGTCTCTTCTCATACAACCGTCATATATATACTAATCAACAACACTCCATTGATTGTATTAATAATGAATCGTGCGGGAAATGCATTTCAACAAAAATCCAATAAAGTTAAAGACCACGAAACAATTACTGCATGATGTCATAGATATTTATCCCTAGATATAAACTTTCATTAAAATATAAAACAACAGTACAATTTTAATTAATATAACTTACAACACATCCTTATTGCTTGACAAAGTTCAACTGATGGAAGATGAAGAATCCCGCAGATTTTCTATATTCCGTCATGACACGCTTTGGGAGACTATTCAAATTAATCACTTACATATGATATCAGTGCATTGTTGATGTTTAAATATTCATGTATATATTAAGGTGTATTTGTGATCGGATTAGCTATACCCAATACACATGACAGGCGGTGTTTATGTTAAAATAATTACCTGACGTCTAAAAAGGTCGTTAAACATAGTGAAATATCCATTATGGCTATATTTAAAGTACTTCTGTGGTGCGACAAGAGCTAAGATATCATTCACTATATATTTTCATAAGCTATCAGCATTTTCTTTTAAATCTTTTTAAATGATCATCTAACTTGTCAAACTATCTTTAAACTTTTAACACTTTGTAAAGTTGTCCGATAAAATATATACATTTATTTCTTACCTTTGAACGAACCGTGATATGTATTGCAATCTTTAACGTACAATATAGGCCTAGTGCTGGAATTTTGTCAACAGAGACTGGTTTGAATGTCTGTACAATTATTATTATTTAACGAGGTGTAATAATTAGAAATGTTACCATGACAATGGTTTAAATGGTTTAAATGGTTTGAAATAGAACAATGAAAACAAAGAGAAAATTATTTAATTGATAAAGGAGAATTTTAATTGGAATATAGTCATACAATACAGCACGATTCAAATATAGTTTTCTTATTTTTCTCAACCACGTCGACAATAATTAAATTTTCATGTCGACATAAAAGGCTACCCGAAATTTGATCTGCTTCAATACATTCAGTATGATAAAGAAAGAAAACAGTATAAAATAGAGTTATGAAAGTTTGATTACTTACCGTACTTCGTAGCCAGTTTTTAATGTAATATATTATCGTTTCAAAACGACCATTACAATACAGTTTGATAACATTTACAAATACAAAGCTAAAATACAAATTATAATGAGGATAGTACATTAACCGGTTTAACCCTGTCACACATTTCTGCCTGTCCCCGATAGTACATCTCATTAACCGGCTTAACCCTGTCACACATTTCTGCCTGTCCCCGATAGTACATCTCATTAACCGGCTTAACCCTGTCACACATTTCTGCCTGTCCCCGATAGTACATCTCATTAACCAGCTTAACCCTGTCACACATTTCTGCCTGTCCCCTTGTCAGCACAGGGATTTTCAAATGCATATATGTCGTGGTATTTTTTATTCAATGTGTTGAGGTGAGAGGTGATTGTTTGTATTGTTAATATTGGGAAAGTTGTTGACAATCATTGTTTAAACTTTCTTTTTACAACATATCAAATTCCGGGTTGACCAACCGACATTAGTGAAACATAAAATAAAAAAGAAATACAATTACAAAGACCCACTTAAACGAATCCCCACGAAGAAGGGAGTGTGTCCTGGTGCCACATAAAAAAGTTTACATGCAATGTACCTGCCGTGAAATCATCGTTTCCAAATTCAATATAGTAATAATCCGATACAAGAAGGTAAGGTTAAAACGAAACATATCTGATAGTAGTCTAGACACGAACATCCTGTAATGACCGACTAGTCTAGACACGAACATCCTGTAATGACCGACTAATATAGGACATCTTTACCATTAACCTTGATTGACGTTAAATAGTCAATAGTATGTTAAAACCTATATGATATAGTTCCGCCCCTGTGACACATTTCACATGGTTTTATTGTTTGAAAACTTGTCATAATTATAACTGTTTACTTGAAGTTAAAAAAAAAACAAACAATGGATTGTTCCAAGTCGAGAAATATAAGCAAATATATATATATAACCTATCCCGTATATAATTTCAAGTTCACTGGGATATACAATATATAAGTTAATTACTATGGTATTTATAGTTATTCCTTTACAAAATATCAACTATTATTATATTGGAAAGTTAAATTAACTTACACAGTAATTACAAGGTATTATAATTGTGAGTTTTTCAAAACACTACTTTAACTAACAAAAAATGACCGCACACAACAATGTACTCCTCTAAAAAAAGACGTGTACGCAGATGGTGAAATAAGGTTCAATGAATCTTGAAATATTTGTCAGATTAATCATGAATAATACAAAACATATCAAATTTTAAAATGAGATCGGTACTCTCTATGAATGTTAACTCGTTCCAACCATTACATTAGCCGCAAACATAAACCATTGGTGTATTTATTTGTGCGGGTTTTTTTTTGCTGTCTGTTATTGTGCAGAATCAATTCAGAACATGCTATCTTTCCATTGTCGGCTTTGACTGTAACTCCGTCATCTTTATAACATCAACACTCATAGTATGCATGCAGCATCTGGGCATCTGTCTTTTCATATCTTATGTCATCGTGAATAAGGCGCGTTTTGTTTTTGTTGTTTTTTAATGTATTTTTGTTTGTTTGTTTGTCTATTTTTATTTGTTTTGCTTGTTTGTTTGTTTGTTTTGTTTTGTTTTGTTTTGGTTTGTTTGTTTGTTTGTTTTGTTTTGTTTTGTTTTGTTTGTTTATTTGTTTTGTGCTTTGTTTTTGTTTTTGCTTCTTGCTTCTTGCCACTATTTCATTTCGTGGATATTTAAATCGTGTCTATTATACATTGGTGCCAATAGAAAGGCAATTGGTTGGCAAATAACATTTTAAAACTTTTATATATCATAAAAAATAATCATAGTATCGATTTCAAAAATGAGCTTTAATATCCCTTTAATGATCCTGGGTTATACTAAAGTTTTATATTACAATTTAGTAAATATACAGAAATTAATAGTTCACACGACTACATGATAATGTAACAGACCATTAATAGTTAACACGACTACATGATAATGTAACAGACCATTAATAATCTTAATAAAGCATACAAAGAAGTTCCTTGACATTTTAAAACTTGAGTTGTAAACAAATGACTAGATTTAAGAATAACACATGTTGTTTGGACCATTTACTTCTAAATAAAATGTTTTTACAGTTTACGTCTTGACAAAACAATCGGAGACAACTTTTTTGCTCTTTTATTTTTTTTCCACGAAAGTAAAAGGAAATCTATGTTTCCTTATATATTGTATATGAAAGAAAGTTTTGCTTTTTGTCTGATAGACGATTATGTTAACATGTTTGAAGAAAATATGTAAATTAATAGAAATAATATACAATTGACCAACATTTGGCCTACCCGTATGTCATTGTGATTTTGACTTCATTCAATCAATCATGGACAATTAGTTAGATTAGTTCAGGTCCATACCACCTTGTGGATTATTTTGCTAGATTGTAATACAACGTTCGTGCCACGTTAGATTTGTGATATACAATGGCATGTATTTTTTGTTCTTGTTTCTCACAACAGTCTTTTTTTCACCCTACTGTAGCATAGGATTTGTGAAAACGGTTTATGTCCCAGTTGACTATCAATTATTTAATCACAGGGAAGTATTTTTTCACTTAAACACTGATATATCTAGTCCACTAACATCAGTAGTTTCGTGCCTGGTATATTTGAACTTGTAACTCTTCTTCGTTTGGGTTTTGTCTGCAGTTTAGTTCATTGTTCGGGTTAATCACTTCATTATATCTGGAAAATAATAAGCGTGATTTAAATAATCATATCATTGTTGGATTCAAGATGTCATTTAATCAGATAATTGGTATACGTAAGAATATACTTAACATTTGTTTCGTAAAACACCTAGAAAAAAAAGCTTCTTGTTTTCCTTTTTTTAATTATTAAACTGTTAACATTCCAATGCGTGTTTGGGTGCTCGGCTGATGCTGGTCTAACATGTTTATAAAAGACAACAAATATTCAGTACCTCAAACTCTCATTTTTCTTTTTTTAACAAATTTAATGTTTTGCACACAACCCTAGCGTAAAGTCACAAGCATAGACAATGTATTCCAGTATTGCTGCTACAAACAGTTACTGTTTTGTACAACTTTTGAGTCCGTAATACACAATGGTACTAATTAAAGTTTCTAGATATGAGGTTACTATTGTTATACAGAACACAACATTAACTTCCTAGAGAAGAATTGTCAATATTCGCATCAAGATATACATCCTGTTTCTAATGCATGTTCTTACTCCCATTATAATAGAAGTAAATACTTTTGTATAGTTAGTTTGATGCCGGCGTAGTCGTGATCGTATGGTAGTTGGATTTACAACTACCTGTTGAATCAGTGCCTATCACCACTAAAAATGTGAGTTCGAAACCGGTTCATGGCAAGGTATACTCGATACAACATTATTAGTTTGTCAGTGACTTGCGACAAGTCGGTGGTTTTCTCTGGGTACTCTGCTTTGCTCCACCAATAAAACGGACAGCCACGACATAGCTGAAATATTGTTGAAACCGGCAGTAAACACCATAAACATAAAGCCATAATGCCAGATATTTGATCTTGTACATGTGTAAAGTGATACATTAAACTCTGCTGTGTAGGTAAGGAGTAATGAATTTGATTTCCCCTATTTGTAAGGCATGCATATCAAACTAGATTGTAATTACACAGGAACCAAGAAATTGTCTATTTCATATTTTCTTACAGACATTCAAAGAAATACTTCAAGAAAGAACCTCACCGTGTCCAATCACCTTTACATATTATCCAGGGACTTATGTCTAACTTCTGATGAAGTTCTGGAGAAATCTCTGGTGATATCAAATTTGGCGTCCCTGCACTTTTCCCCCGAGTAATTAATCGCATTGTGTCGTCATAACAACATGATTGAGCAGCTAATGTCTTAGTTCCACGATAGAGTTTAGACCGGATACAATAGTGAGCCTTTGGTTTATACGCTTTCACACTTTCATCTAACATTATGATGTCATGCCATCGGAAATGTTTTTGTTTATGTCGATCCCATACTTTATTGTTGTAATCTAGGTGGAGTGGGTAATAGCAGGGACATGAAGGTAGATTTGATGTATTGAGGTATGACTTGATAGTTTCATTGTTACATTCTATCCATTCTTCACAGGTGTCGACGTCTGAAATATGAAAAAATAATAATAATAAATTGTTCTTGTTTGGTATATATGCAAAAGTCACTTTGGCAATTTGCCTTACATCTACATTAGAGTCTAACTTGTGAAGTTGATTACCATCAGTGGCGATGTACATTGGGTACAACTCTGTTTGATATCGTTTCTCTGTGATTTACGACAGGTGGATTTCTGAGAGTATTCTGATATCCTCCAACAATAAAGCTGACCGCCACACACGAAATAACTGACATATTGTTGAAACACCAATAACCCTATCCCCCATCACGTCATTGATATACTGGTGATCTGTTAGAAAAGGCAACATCAATAACCCTATCCCCCATCACGTCATTGATATACTGGTGATCTGTTAGAAAGGGCAGATTAAGTTCTCATCTTCAATTACCACTACGAAATTTTAAAAAAAAACAGTACATTCTATTTTACCTCGTATCATTGCATTGCAGCTATTATTTTACAGTTTTATATTGATAGTTGTGTGTTTTGACGTTTCCAGATATTTAAGTTAGTGTTAATCCTTACAGATTGGTAGCCTGAGTTTCGGGATATTAAACTGTAGTTTGAAATAATATATGCATTTATTTTCTTACAGTAAATATTTTGTAAAATCTTTAATGCAGCTATGATTTATTTATCATTGTCATATAAAGAAGTGAAAAAAAGTATTTAAAATGCATGTTAAATTGTATTATAATTGAATAGAAATCGCCAAAAATGAACCTCCATTTTATAGAATGTAGAAAGTGTACCCTTAATTGAGTGAGTGAGTGAGTGAGTGAGTGATGCTTAACACTAACCCAGCAATTTTTCAGCTATATCATGGCGAAAACAAGTTAATTTTCAATGAGATGATGATGATGTCTGCTTTGTACAAGACTAAAACACTTAGTTGGATTTTTAGTGTTAGCTCACTGAAACAACAGTCCGCGGATAGACATGTCGCCCCACTCGGACATATTATCCTGATTCCGAGCCAACCAGTCTTTGTTCTTTCTCCTTAATGCTGCGTCCTTAGCGGAGAAGCCACAAATACCAATTGCATAGCCTTTGGTTTGACCCGCCACTCGAAGCGAACACTCTAACCATACACCACCGATGCCGTTACCTACCTTCATTGATATATCCTTCCGACGAAGATGGTGGTAAAAAATGACCAATATCTATTGAGGTATCTTCTCCTTTCTTTCTGTTTTCTTATAAAACAAAACCAAATATGATTTAATGGTGATATAAATTGACTTTAGTGGTAATACCAAAGACCAGAAGTTATTTTACATAGGGTCAAATAAACGATAATACATATTAAACTATATATATATATATATTATATTCGTCAATCGCATATATATATATATATACGATTGACGAATATAATAAAAAAAAATTAAAACAGAATTCTGGAACTTCAATCACATTCTATATAGTTCTATAAAATGTGATTGAAGTTCCAGAATTCTGTTTTAAATTTGTATACGTCTGAAAATTAAACCAAACAGTGTTGGAATTAGATTTTGAAGCTGTCAAATTATTTTGTATATATATGTTTTTATAATGTAGCTTCACATTAGAACTTGATATTAAAAACACAACGGATATAATCAAGTCCGATACACTCTTAAATGCATATCTTTAAAATACAACAAGGTGTTTATATATCAAATCAAACTAAATTAACTTGATTTTAATTTAAATTATACGTTGTTGCGAAGTAATTCACAAGTATCACCCGTTTGTCAAAATTCGAAATGGTAGGCTGCTTGTTCATGGATACCTATTAGTTCTCATGTATCAGAATGTCTTTTGACCATTATCATGAATAAGGTGATCTCTGGATCTCAACTCCTTGCAGACATGTTCCCGATTAATTACTACTTACTGATATGTCCCCGATGAACAACAATTTGTAGACATGTTACTGATCAACATAGATGACATGTTACTGATCAACATAGATGACATGTTACTGATCAACATAGATGACATGTTACTGATCAACATAGATGACATGTTACTGATCAACATAGATGACATGTTACTGATCAACATAGATTTACGGATCCTGATTACCTCTTTGATATTTTCAAACTCTACTTAGAAACATTTTCCCGACCAACAACTACAGACTTTCATCTTTTGACCTTATCTTTTACTAAATACTAACTTTACAGATTGTGACTGTTACTAAATATCTATTTCTCTAATGACAATGGATCATTTCTCTAATGACAATGGATCATTTCTCTAATGACAATGGATCATTTCTCTAATGACAATGGATCATTTCTCAAATGACAATGGATCATTTCCTTTTCATGTAGATTTTTTTTATTTTCTCTATCACCGACAAGATTTTTACAGTACTTGGTTATGAGTAACATGACGGATGTTTAATAAGAAACAGGAACTGCTTAAACCCGTCCCGAGCACCCGGGTTCATCACCAGCTTTTAGGGTTGGGACTGTGTTGCTAATCGTTTTAGTTTTCTGTGTTTTTTTTTGTTCTGTGTCGTGTTCCCAATGTTGCCTGCATCTCAGTATTGTCCATTCTTGATTTCGTGTTTCTTGGGACCGTTGAAGGTGTCTATGGCACAAATGCACAGAACTGCTCCGCATGTCCACTGGTGGCGGATGGGTGCGAAGTTGTCATGTTATAATACTGAAGGCATGACCGTGGATCATAGTCGGTAACGTGTTGGAGATTGTCATGTTATAATACTGAAGGCATGACCGTGGATCATAGTCGGTAACGTGTTGGAGATTGTCATGCTCATTGCACGATCCCTTCACATTAAAGACCTCTTTTGTTGATTTCAAAAAAAGAGTAGGCACTTTGTAACTGCTACAAAAGTCTAAATGTTTCATACCTATCCATCCCTCCATACTCTGTCAGTGGCGGTAACCTACCCATCCCTCCATACCCTGTCAGTGGCGGTAACCTACCCAGCCCTCCATACTCTGTCAGTGGTGGTAACCTATCCAACCCTCCATACTCTGTCAGTGGCGGTAACCTACCCAACCCTCCATACTGTCAGTGGCGGTAATCTACCAAACCCTCCATACTCTGTCAGTGGCGGTAACATACACAACCCTCCATACTCTGTCAGTGGCGGTAACCTACCCAACCCTCCATACTCTGTCAGTGGTGGTAACCTACCCAACCCTCCATACCCTGTCAGTGGCGGTAACCTACCCATCCCTCCATACCCTGTCAGTGGCGGTAACCTACCCAACCCTCCATACTCTTTCAGTGGCGGTAACCTACCAAACCCTCCATACCCTGTCAGTGGCGGTAACCTACCCATCCCTCCATACTGTCAGTGGTGGTAACCTACCCAACCCTCCATACCCTGTCAGTGGCGGTAACCTACCCATCCCTCCATACTCTGTCAGTGGTGGTAACCTACCCAACCCTCCATACTCTGTCAGTGGCGGTAACCTACCCAACCCTCCATACTCTGTCAGTGGCGGTAACCTACTCAACCCTCCATACTCTATCAGAGGTGGTAACATACCCAACCCTCCATACTCTATTAGTGGCGGTAACCTATCCAACCCTCCATACTCTGTCAGTGGCAGTAACCTACCCAACCCTCCATACTCTGTCAGTGGTGGTAACATACCCAACCCTCCATACTCTGTCAGTGGCGGTAACCTACCCAACCCTCCATACTCTTGTCAGTGGCGGTAACCTATCCAACCCTCCATACTGTCAGTGGTGGTAACCTACCCAACCCTCCATACTCTATTAGTGGCGGTAACCTATCCAACCTTCCATACTCTATTAGTGGTGGTAACCTACCCAACCCTCCATACTCTGTCAGTGGCAGTAACCTACCCAACCCTCCATACTCTGTCAGTGGCGGTAACCTACTCAACCCTCCATACTCTGTCAGTGGTGGTAACATACCCAACCCTCCATACCCTGTCAGTGGCGGTAACCTACCCAACCCTCCATACCCTGTCAGTGGTGGTAACCTACCCAACCCTCCATACTTTGCCAGCGGGAGTAACCTACCCAACCCTCCATACTCTGTCAGTGGCGGT
>MJUT01017947.1:20217-39053 GCA_002080005.1 Gigantidas platifrons | reverse complement strand
AGCGTCACCAAACGGGAGAAGCGGTGAATGATTCCTATTGTATTGTGTTGTACTAGAAAAAAACAAAATATTGCTTGGGTAATGCCTAACATTTCTACATTGTCTTCATCACGTGTTAAGTCAAAGGAAAAGATTAAAGATTTCAAAGACATGTTAAAATACATGCCGCTGGATGACAGGAATTACTTCATAAATGCCATTAAAGACTACAAGTAGGGTTTTTTACGTGTACGTCAATTGATTGACTTGAGCTTGTTGTAAAATTTGTTTTTACCTTTCGGACGCATGATAAGATAAAGGCGTACTAGTGTAGCTTTATTTTTGACAATAATTTTGCTTATATATATAAACAAACTTGTACGGTCAATCAGAGCATCTAAGTTTCGTCATTTACAAACAATTCATGCACTGCCTTTTTGCATGGTCATTTAAAATAAACAAGCAAACTTGCCCGAAATAATCGAACACGATTTGGTAACATGTTGTGTCGTTATTAAACTAATAAATGTGCTCTGATTAAACGTGCAATTCTTTTTATATACAGGCCTTAATTTTTCGTTTGACAAAGTGGATAACAGGAGTACGTCTAAAAATTATGAATTTTTAGCAAAATATTTGATTGTGTACAAAATATCAGTTTTTGGAACTGGACTAACTGCTAAAGGTATTGGGAAAATGTATTTCTGTTTATACATGTAAAGTGCCTAAAAGATAGGGTGTGCTATTTTTTCTTTAAAACTTTTATATGTTAGATTATGGGGTAACTGAAATGATGAGTGTAACTGAAATTTCAGTTTGTTTGTTCATTGCAGAATAAAGTTTTCTCCAACATATGAGATTTATGTCTGTTTGCCATAAAGTAACATCGTCAGTGTAATGTTGCACATTTCTGAACTCTGAAATTAATCACATCAAATGAATTCTTCAAATTACAAAGAGATTTACTGTCACATAAGGCATATTATTATGTCATAACTCCCAATCTCAGTATAATATTATCCAAAGAGATGTTTAATTGCTAAAAATGGTATATCTCCATAAGGTTTTTTTTATTTCCTCGTTAATGTACTGAAGAATTGTATGATGTGTAATATGAATATTCAGAGGGTTGTTATGCATAATAGGATGATCTATGTTCATAGCCTATATAACAAACCTAAGAAGGCAAACGAGGTACTCCGAACTTTAACTTGAGTTTCTGACACTGTTTGAAAATTTATTGGATTCACACGACGATATGTCTCCATTCTGTATTGTTGTAACTGCATATATAATTATGAATGTATATTTGTCATTGCCCCTTGAGGGACCTTAATTGGAATAAAATATTGGTATATTGGTAAATATTGGTAGAAATAAATAAACTGCATCATGTGCATGCATTGACCGTGAAGAAAATATTTAAAGAGCTAGGAACACATATTATTTGTGAAAAATGTAATATAAAAGTATACAATTAAGGACTGGAAATAACACGCCCGTCCTCAGTTCAAAAAATTAAAAGGAGGTCCTTGTTGGTAAAAAAAAATCTTCAAAAGATTCATAATGCAGGGTGTCAAAAAAGACACTTTTGGTCTCAAAAATATAGGATTGTTTTGTTTAATTTATAGAGTAAATATAGGGATTTTGGAAGAAATATATATGAATATATAGGGTTTCTAGATATAATTTGTGTTGAAAGTCCATTCTTTAACCCTGGAAATCTGACAATTTTAAGACCAAACAGTGATCTATCATCAATTAATGAACAGTTGAATTACAAAAAAATATAAAAAATCAATAAACAAACGATAACCAGATACATTAACATACAAAAGTATACATGTATTGACAAACAAACAATGATATCCCAGCTGAGGAAAACCGACAGAGTTATCTATCTTTGAATATTATAAATACATTTAAATAAATAAACATATATTCTAATTAACATATAATATTAGATACAAATATAGTAAAATACCTGTAGAAAAGAAAATTATCTAGTAAACTTATAAGTTCTGCTTCATTGACTGATTTACCAGATACATATTACTCACACCTAATATAACCACTTTACATATATCTAAATCATGACTAGTTAATAAAACATAAACTTTTCTTCATCTGACATAGTTGTAAATGAAGGGACAATATCAGAAATATTTATTTTAACATGAGCGTGAATCATTGTACATAATACTTAACATGCTACAAACGTAATATAAACTTTAGCAATGACCTCCTCCTCCCTTACAGCCTTTTCCTTCCATTTATTTCTTATTTTCAACTTTCATTATAAAGTAATTACTCTTCATAACATGATATTCTTCTGGTATTCTCCTAGATACGACACCGTAACCCTCATTCCGTTGGAGCACAAGCGGAATGAGGGTTACGTTATCGTATCTAGTATTCTCCTACATCAATCTTAAAAGCAAGCCATTCTTAAAAGATAAATTCCATATCTTATAAAAGTTTCAATAGTCTAAATACTACACAATTATATAATATTGATAATGTCGAATGAAGGTACAAAGTAATTTTATTGGCTATAAACAAGAAGCTATCTATAAGGATGGCTTAAATGTTGCTGCCTTGGGTTCATCAGATAGAATACAGCTATGAGGTACTTTTCCAGAAACAGCATTTACTATTATTAAAAATAGTATTATACATGTATAAAATGGAAAATTTTATGATTCAGCAGTTGTTTTATATGAGCAGAGTATTATTTTTATGACTTTACATTTTTTTCAATGATTTTATATATATAGGGCTTTATAGGGGCTTTAAAGAATAATAGGGAAAATATAGGAATCTCGAAATTATAGGATTTTATAGGGACTTGACACCCTGATAATGGGATTACCTTTATCAGATTGTAAGATTAGTACAATGTAACGTTAGCCGCTGGACCGTAAAGGACATACCATTTCGGGAGGATATCATTTTCATAATGACATGCATATATAAAAAAGACTGCATGCACACCAACACACCGTACTACCAACTTGTATTATTTCAGTCAAATGCCGTAAGATTCGGTCAAAATTTATAAAATGGACGCCACCACACAAGGGTAAGTTTTGTAGAATTTTCATGCAGAATTATTCGTATGTCTGAATGAGTTTTGATTTAAAAGAAGTGTATAGATATTGCACTATATATACAGTTGGTACTTTCTTCATGTCTTTGTCAAATATGTAATAATTCAAGCTCATAATGTCAAGAAATCAGATCGAAAAATTACATTTCTGTTTTCCATCGGCTTTTCCTTTTAAGTACGAATGATTTCAGAAAGAATCTTTTTGCAGCAGAGTTTGATCATTCGTTCTTCATTTCATACCATTTTCATAATTAATACATCCTCAATTTCAATGTAATAAGCCGGTCAAATAGGGAGCTTGCAATAAAATTGATACGATCAAAATCTGTCGAGAGTTTCTTTATGATGCCGGCTCTACCAACGGACTCTTTTGTCACATTCAGTAA
This sequence comes from Gigantidas platifrons, assembly GCA_002080005.1. Taxonomy (NCBI): domain Eukaryota; kingdom Metazoa; phylum Mollusca; class Bivalvia; order Mytilida; family Modiolidae; genus Gigantidas; species Gigantidas platifrons. Next base: position 35,579 of record MJUT01017947.1, on the reverse strand, counting down.
AAGCAAGAGACAAATAAAGCCAAAGACATTTGGGGATTATGTAACCAACAACCCTGTTGAAAAACACCAAACAAACAACACAAAGTGCCTGATCATCCCAAATAGTAAGACAGCTCAATACAAAAACAGCTTCTTCGTGGACACCGTCATACGTTGGAACCATCTACCAGACACAGTTGCATGCTCAAAGTCCCTTGAGGCATTCAAGACCGCCCTAGCGGACCAGCGCCAATAAATCCGGGCGCCTCTCTCTACCGTTGTATAAAAACCGTTCCGGGATCTACAACGTACCCAATACAGATACAGATACAGATGATACGATCAGAGAATGTTTTCAGACACGGTCAAATTCGTTATGTGATAGCCGCATTTTTACTAACATACCTGACTATCCATGAACAGAAGGTAATCTAGAGGCTCCCAGGAGCCTGTAATCGCTCGCCTGGTTTTCAATTTGACATCTAAAGTTAATAGAAAATGGGGGTGTTACACATTATAATTTTGAAAGTGGGCCACCCAAAGATCATTTCAACTCAAATGTCTGAGCAAAAGATTTAGATGTGATTTTTATCTCACAATATTCCTAAACGGAATAAACTGGATGAAAAAAACTCACATAAAAACTCAGAATATATGTTAAACTACTCATTGCCATGTAGCTGCAGTTAAAATGTGAGCTCATTTCGACTTATACTAAAGCAGCAATGGACAATTGAAGAAATGTTTATTTTTAGTAACAGCAGCCATATTGAATGGAGGGCAGGGCTGTCAGACACAATATTGAAAGGGGACCACCCAAGGACCCAGCATGCCAGCCAGATTTGCTTTAATTTGGTTCAGCCGTTTCAGAGGAGAAGATTAAAATGTGATCTTTTATCAAAATATGCCTAATTTGCATAATCGGTATAAATCGGCTGAAAGAAAAATTTCATAGAAAAAAACCCCGGAATATATGTTAAACTGGGACTATCATACTGTCAGTATAATAGTCCCAGATGTTAAACTACTCTTTGCCATGTAGCTGCAGGTAAAATTTGAGCTCATTTTGACTTATACCAAAGCAGCAATGGACAATTGAAGAAATTACTATTTTTAGTAACATCAGCCATCTTGAATGGAGGGCGGGGCTGTCAGACACAATTTTGAAAGGGACACACCCAGGGACCATCCCTGCCAGGTTTGGTTTAATTTGGTTCACTGTTTTCAGAGTAGAAGATTGAAATGTGATCTTTTATCAAAATATGCCTAATTTGCATAATCGGTATAAATCGGCTGAAAGAAAAATTTCACAGAAAAATCCGGAATATATGTTAAACTACTTGCCATGTAGCTGCAGTTAAAATTTGAGTTCATTTTGACTTATACTAAAGCAGCAATGGACAATTAAAATTTCATCCCCCCTTTTTTCTATTTTTAGTTTGGCGGCCATCTTGGTTGGAAATCGGGATTACCGGACACAAATTTGGAAGGGGGCCATCCAAGGACCATTTCACTAAAGTTTGGTTGCAATTGGCCCAGTGGTTTCTGAGGAGAAGATTAGAATGTGAAATGTTGACGGACGGAAAGTGATGGCAATAGCTCACATGGCCTAAAGACCATGTGAGCTAATAATGTACTAGCCTTACGATATATAATATGGACAAGGCACTGCCTTCAAGCGAGCATCGAATTTTATCTCAGTCTTGAAAGTGCGTTGGGGCTACTGTGTGTGTTATTTATTATTATTATTATTTATTTATTTTTATTTTTATTTTTTATTTTTTTGGTATGTGTGATATCGTTACTTTGAATTTCCTGGATTGCACTTTGGCAGAGATCAGGTACAATAATACCATATACAATGTATACTGTATCACTACTGAATATACTATCAATTAAAATTATTTATATATTTACTATTTATAGCAATGTACTGTCTACTGTATGAATCATAATTGCTATATTTATGTAACCCCCTGTGGGATCATGATTGGAATAATAAATATATATATATATTTTTTTTTTTTTTTTTTATAATTAAAATACACTGTGTGTACGAAAGGCGCTATAGGGCTATTCTTACACACTTTAATGTTAGGGAATTTCCAGAGTAGTGGAACGAATTTTAATTACCTGTAAGGTTAAAATAAGTACATTATATATGATTAACAAAATTTTGTTTCTAACACCATTCTGATCTTCCTACATGTTTATGTATATTATGATGTATTATGTTAAATTGCAAAACCAGGAACATAACATGCTACAGCCTCACAACAACTCGTTATCCTGTCAAAAGTTAGCCTAGTTAGGTATGATTTACTACTTTATTATGTAACCTTACCCAAGTTATCTTCAATTTAATGAACAGAAGTTGAATTTTGAATGTACGGTTTGCATCTGGAGTTTAGAAAACATGGTGACAGAACATTTTTTCACGGAACCTCTGATTACCGTTAATGCTGTCGTGTCGAGCAATGTCAATTGTTGAAACAATTTTTTTTCGGACAGATTTAGATCCTGAAAATATTTTGTTCGATATCCTAATCTACCACTTGCAGAGTCGAGTTCTCTCTCTCTGTATTTGACAATGTCATGTGCGTGTTTAAAACACAAGTGCTTGATCAATTCCAGGTAATGAACGAACGAACGAACGAACTAGAGTAATAAACTTCTAATTTGTAAGCAAATATCACCTGAAGATAACAAGGTTCTCTCAAATTTAGACCAGACAAAATAAATGCTAGCGACGGTATAAAAACGATAGTCTACACAATATTTACCTGCTTCCAGCTGAGGATTTTAATAAAACAAAGAACTAATAGGGGATTTTGTGAAATTTCAGCTACACATGTTCTAATTTTGACCGTATCAATTTGTGGATCCAAACTACACTTGATCATATCATAAAGGTGAATTTGACCGTATCTTATTTTGATTTCCTAACACTGATTATCAATCACCCCATAAAATCGTTATGATACCACTGCGGGTAGTGCTTTATACACGGAAGTATGATACCACTGCGGGTAGTGCTTTATACACGGAAGGACGGAAAACTGATTATGCTTGTATGTTACAGTAGTTTTATTTCCTTAACAGTTCGTTCTTTTGACGAAAAACCGATGGAAAACGGAAATTTTAATTTTTGATCGGATGTCTTGTCGTTACGGGCTTGGATTATTACACATTTGACACAAACATGAAGAAAGTACCAACTGTATATATAGTGCAATATATATGGACTTCTTTTAAATCAAAACTCATTCAGACATACGAATAATTCTACATGAAAATTATAAAAAAAAAAAACTTACCCTTGTGTGGTGGCGTCCATTTTATTAATATAAAATTTTGACCGTATCTTACGACATTTGACTGAAATGATTCAAGTTGGTTGTACGGTGTGAACAATGTATATACGTAAATGTACATGTACAGTAAGCGGACATAATATTCCTCATTTCCTGTTTTATTTTCATATAAAATCACCGGTGCTCGTGGCACGGAATTACCCCCCCCCTTTTTTTTTAGCTCACCTGACCCAAAGGGTCAGGTGAGCTTTTGTCATCACTTTGCGTCCGTCGGTGTCGTCGTCGTCGTCCGCGTCTGTAAACTTTTCATACTTTCTTCTTCTTCTTTGAAACCATTGAACTGATTTGGACCAAATTTGGCAGAAATGTTCATTGGGAGGTCCTCTACTAAATTTGTTATTTTGGTGCAGATCGGAAAAACCAACATGGCCGCCAGGGCCAATAATGTGTTCTGATTGGTTGAAACTTTGAAAATCTTCTTGTCAGAAACTACTCAGCCGATGGAATTGTAACATTATAGAAATGATGACTGGATGGTCCTCTACTAAATTTGGTATTTTTGTGCCGATCGCATATCCAAGATGGCCGCTATGACTCGACTTAGTTTTAACATAGAACCCTATGGAAAACATGTTTAAAAATTTTTTTCTCTGAAAGCAGTAAGTCAATTTAAAGCAAACATGACATGAATGGTCCTTTGGTGGTCAACTTTCAAAATAATGTCATGTGACCCCGACCTCCATCCAAGATGGCCACCATCAGCGAACATAGTTTTAACATAGGACCCTATGGAAAAAATGTTTAAAAATTGTTTCCTCTGAAACCAGTAAATCAATTTAAAGCAAACGTGGCATGAATGGTTCTTAGGTGGTCAACTTTCAAAATAATGTCCTCCATCCAAGATGGCCGCCATCAGCAAACATAGTTTTAACATAGGACCCTATGGGAAAAATGTTTAATTTTTTTTTCCTCTGAAACCAGTAAGCCAATTTAAATCAAACATGGCATGAATGGTCCTTAGGTGGTAAACTTTTAAAATTATGTCCTGTGACCCCGACCTCCATCCAAGATGGCCGCCGTCAGCGAACATAGTTTTAACATAGGACCCTATGGGAAAAATGTTTAATTTTTTTCCCTCTGAAACCAGTTAGCCAATTTAAAGCAAACATGGCATGAATGGTACTTAAATGGTCAACTTTCAAAATTATATCCAGTAACCCAGACCTCCATCCAAGATGGCCGCCATCAGCGGACCATTGGACTGTATGGGAATTTCATTGAAAAACCTTTTTGTGAGAAACTACTCAACAAATTGAATATTTTGCATTATATGAATGCTACTTGGATGGTTCTACACCTGATCTATTATTTTGGTGCAGATTGGAAATTCAAGGTGACCTCCATTGACGGATGAAGTTTAACATACCGGTAGATCCTTTACCAGAATTGTAATTTTGGTGCTGATCGGTAATTAAAACATGGCTGCCAGGGGTAGATAATGTTTTCTAATTCGTCAATCTTTAAAAATCTTCTGGTCAGAAACTACTGATTCAATTGAATTTGTTTTCTGGTGTGAATGATCTATGGATGGTCCTCTACCTAAATTGTAAATTTGGTTCCGGTTGGAAATTCAAGATGGCCGCCATAGACGAACAAAGTTTAACATAGAAGCCTACAAGACCCAATGGGAATTTGTACTGAGTTGTTCTTCTCAGAAAGTACCAAGCCAGTTGACTTGATTTGTTCTATGCTGCTCCTATCTGCAAACAGAAAGACTTGAAAAATATGCTTGTTGTTAACCTTCTTCAAGAATTAAAACTTAAGCAGTCTAATATACTTACCATGGGAGATTTTAATTTTGACTTTAGGTTTTCAGAATTTATGGAGCACACATTCAATAGTAAGCAAATTGTGTCTTAAGTCGCAAGAAAATATGAATCTTTGTTAGACTTCATGTCCCTAAGGATTTACCCTGCCAATTATTACCAGGTGAGCGATGACAGGCTCTCCAGAGCCTCTAGTTTTTTTTAGCTCACCTGGCCATAGGCCATGTGAGCTATTATCATAGCTAAGCGTCCGTCGTCGTCCTTTAGCTTTTCACATTTAAATCTTCTCTGAAACCACTGACCAGATTTGAACCAAACTTGCCAGAAATGTTCATTGGGTGGTCCTCTACCAGATTTGTGTTTTTGGTGCTGATTTGAAATTTAACATGGCTGCCAGGGTCTATAATGTGTTCTCATTGGCTGAAATTTAAAAAAATCTTCTTGTCAGAAACCACCAAGCCAATTGTATTGTTACTTTGCAGGAGTGATCATTGGGTGGTCTTGTACTAAACTTGTGAATCGTGTGCCGATCGGAAATTCAAGATGGCCGCCATGGCTTGACTTAGTTTAACATTGGACCCTATGGGAATTTCATATTTTCATCTTTTTTTCTGAAACCACAAAACAAATTTGAACCAAACTTGGCAGAAATGTTCATTGGATGGTCATATACAAGATTTTTGTTTTTGGCGCTGATTGGAAATTCAAGATGGCCGCCTTGACTCGACTTAGTTTTAACATAGGACCCTATGGAAAAAATGTTTAAAAGTCTTCTCTTCTGAAACCAGTGAGTCAATTTAAAGCAAACATGGCAAGAATGGTCCTTACGTGGTCAACTTTCAAAAAATATGTCCTGTGACCCCGACCTCCATCCAAGATTGCCGCCGGCAGCGGACATACTTTTAACATAGGACCCTATGGGAAAAATGTTTAAAACATTTTTCCTCTGAAACCAGTAAGCCAATTTAAAGCAAGCATGGCATGAATGGTCAACTTTCAAAATTATATCCAGTGATCCAGACCTCCATCCAAGATGGCCGCCATCAGCGGACATCGTTTTAACATAGGACCCTATGGGAAATATGTTTATAAATCTTCTCCTCTGAAACCAGTAAGCCAATTTAAAGCAAACATGGCATGGATGGTCCTTACATGTAAGTGGTCAATTTTCAAATTTGTGTCCAGTGACCCTGACCTCCATCCAAGATGGCTGCCTATGGGAATTTTTTTTTTAATCTTCTCATCTGAAACCAGTAAGCCAATATAGCAAACATGTCATCGATGGTCCTTAGGTGGTCAACTTCCAAAATTGTGTTCAGTGACACCGATCTCGGTCCAAAATGGCCGCCGTCAGCGGACATAGTTTTAACATAGGATCCTATGGGATAATTGTTTAAAAGTCTCCTCTGAAACCAGTCAGCCAATTTAAACAAACATGGCATGGCTGGTCCTTGGGTAGTATACTTTCAAAATTGTGTCCAGTGACCACGACCTCTATCCAAGATGGCTGCCATGAGCAGACATAGTTTTAACATAAAACCCTATGGGATTTGAATAGTAACTTAGATGTATTCGGCATGCAGATATTCTTAAGAGGGCTTATTTATGTCAGGTGAGCGATACAGGCTCACCTGAGCCTCTAGTTCTTTAAACTTAACACATGTAAGTTGCTGTTAACATAAGATTGTATGATATGGACGCCAACAAGGAAAAAGATGAAATAAAATAAATAAAGACATAAAGAAATTTTATTGACAATAAATATGTAATCAGTAAGTAAAAAAAAGGGGGGTAATTCTGTGTATATTAACCACAATTTTCAACAACACAATATACAGAGGTCATTTCTGGACCAATTTTCCTGACATTTTCGCTCACAAACGTAAATTGTATTAAGTTTTCTTTATAATTCTTATATAATTGAAGGGGCCGTCATGATCGTATGGTAGTTGGATCTACAACTACCTATGCAATCAGTGCCTATCACCACTAAAGTTGTGAGTTCGAATCCAGCTCAGGCGAGGTATACTCGATACAACATTATGTGATAAAGTTTTTCAGTGACGCCACCATACAACAGAAATAACCCCAAATAATCAAACAGAAATATTGTTGAAAGTGGCGTTAATCACCATGACCCTAACCCATTATATAATATTTTGACAAAGATATTTTTAAAGGAGTTTAACACAAATATTAAAGGAAAACTCCATGGTCTTAACAAGTTAGCGTGAATATTTAAATGGCATTAACTAAAAGACATTTGTGTTAATGAATGTTAAAAATAATATACCGTAAGGTAGAATTTGGTGATTGAAGTTGCCTGTTGCACCAAACAATGGGGGTCGCCATTTTTCAACACTCTACAACGTGAGAAGATAAGGGACATAATCCATTCTCGGATTATACCTAAAATTAAAGCTCTTCCGAAAGAGCTGTGACGTATTAGTGCCGGTATCGGATATTATATCAGTATTGATCAGTTGCAATTTTATCATTAAAATTTATGTAAATCGTAAAATAACGTCGTATATTTATCTTTTGATATTTACAAAATCATTATGACTTCATGTTAAGCATTTTATTGCACTAACGAAATTAAAAGGGAATATGTGAGAAGAATTTTTAAACGATCGAGCGTTAGTGAGATATCGTTTAATGCTAGCGCTCGTGTAAACCGGAAGACACTGCTTTACACAACATTTGTCGCAACCTTCCGCCCAGACAAAACTATAGTCCATATAGAGTCAATTGTAAGAGGGCGAGTAACTTAAATATCAGAAAGAGCATGCATGCAACATTCATATATTATAAACCCCCCTCAATATCGGGTACTTGTATGCACGTTTGCTCATCTATCAGTATTTCTTTGTTGCAACGCGGATTTTGCGGATGGATATTTCAATATCTAGAAATTGATATTGTGTTTGCAGCGCCCGCCCTTGTCCGAGTGACGCCCGCCTGCCCTTTTTCTCTATTTGTAACAGCGCCCTACCCTTTGTGACTAACGTGGATGTCTTTTTCGTAAACACAAGTGCCCTTTTTATATGTGTTTTCAATTTTTGTCGCTTATATGTCGCCAGTTTGGTTCACGTTTCGAACAACTGTTTCATGTTTACATTGTAGCGCCCCCTATCTAATTTGAATATGTCAAAGTTAAATTTAGAACATTAACTAATGTAACGTATATCGATCGATTTTCTGATTAGATTTCACGGTAATTATAAAAATTTGAACTTTGAAATTCATATCATTCACAATTCCTTCCCGGAAAAGACGTTTGAAAGAAAGTGGCAAAGGAAAACAAAAGTTTGACATCGTATTTTTCAACTTCGTAAGTCGATATAAAAAATGAGTTATTTCCCTTTGTTATACATTTGTACTTGAAACAAACCAAAATTAAGAAAATCTAATATGCCATTTACATTATTTTATTATCAAAACACAATAAAACCACTTCAGTTTAATCTGAAATAAAAACCTGTCTACTTAAACTGAAACAAAGACAATATTTAGCAACAACCAGTTCTATACATTACCCGTAGTAATAACACACATGCGTAAATAGACATCCATTACAATACGGATATTTTGAAAAACTTTACAACATTGGTATAAAAAAATTTAAGATCAATTATATCAAATTTTGTTCTACTTTGGATTGAAGTTCATATTTCTCTAGACAGCAATCTTTATTTTTTGAAGTAAATGAACCACAGATTATAACCCATTAAATAGAAAATTAACTGATTCAGACCCCCTTGACACTCCTAGAAAAAGACATAGTGGTCACAAAGTGGGCTTTGATAACAACTGAAAGTTAAATCAACCATGGCTTGAGTGTGTTGAAAATAGTATGAAGTGTTTCTTGTGTACCAGACACAATATGAAAAATGTATGGGCTACAACAGGATGTGTGTCACTTAGACTAGATAAAATTAAAGAGCACGAATCAAGTACTGACCATATTAATTATGTAGCTATAGAAGCTCTGCGCATTAAAGTGCCCTTTTTCAGCCAACGTTTACGCATAAAAGTGCCCTTTTCAGAAGTACAACCTTGCCCTTTTGAAATCCTAGCTAGAACACTGGTTTACTATGTAAGAGACTTTGATTTTCGTACTGCGTCTGAAAATTGACATTTGAACAACAAAAAATGCGTGTGGATATTTCAGCAAGTGTACACAAATTGTACCTTTCTACTTTTGTCCTGTTCCGAAATGTGTGTTTTCTGTTTTTAATTTTAGAATAAATTTTAAAACATATAGTCTATTTATATCCTACGCTGCTGGGGGTTACAATTCAACTGGTTTGTCAGTGTCGTTAGTTCTCGACCATCGTAGTTTTGTTCAGGATTGGGAACCAGTGCTTTAGACAACACGTGTTCTAATGTTTGACGTACTATCTAATGAAAAGTCTAGAAAATCCCGAAGAGGTTTTGACCTGTTAACATTGACTCACTGCTGACGTATTTATGTCAACAATACATTATTTTAAAGTATGTTCCACCTAAAAATAAGCATGAAATGAAAGTATTGTAGGGCATGTAGGGCAACCGGCAAACAAACTTGGACACAAATAATGGGAAAAAAACCTGTATAATACTCCAGTAGGTGTCCCTAAATGGATGAGGGAATTCCGGGAACTGAATGTTGATGTTGGCTTCAAAACAAAAAAGATAAAAATGGAAAGGACACGGATGTTGTCTTCGGAAGGCTATATATATATACAATGTATATCATTGGATAAAAGTTCATCGTCAGATCTATTAATAAGTGTTGTAAATTTTTTCAAGAGTAACATTCCCCTTCCGCGAAAAAGACCCCATATAGAAAAATATTTCCCTTTTCCAAGGTATAAAATTAAACCCACAAATGCACTATATTTCACTTCAAAACAGATGTAGTGGCTGGTAAACAGTTGATGGGAAATACAATAATAATGTAATAGAATGTACAACTGGGTTGTTGCATGTTATAGTAGTAGCTCCTACACCAACTGTTCTTTCCATTTTTGGCACTATTCAATAATTATATTAGTAGTTCCCCCTATATGTGAATAACATATTGATGTCTCTGGAGGTTGCTCTCAATTTATTATTTCAAAGTTTGACATCTTTTTCTAGAAATATACTGATATTTTGCAATTGTGCATAGCATACAAAAAATCTACATGCAAGCATGTTCGATCGTTTAACATCACCTTTGGTGCTTTCATTTTGTGTAATTACCCTCGTCAACACATCGACCAGTGACCTCGAAAAACACGGTAAAAGTACGACAGCATTGGGGACAAAAAAGAAAAAAAAACATGTGTACGCATAAAATGAGTTAAAACTGACAGTTATTTAAAACTATACGGCCAATCACGTAAAACATGAAATTCTCTAAGATGAAATTATACGTAGACCCTCCCCCCTCCCGATACAAATAAACTCATTGTTTTATGAAAATGTAACATTGGATGGGAATATTAAGAAAAAAAAATTAGAACGATATACGATTATAAACATTGTATTGCAGTTGATCTTATATTAAAACATAACCAAACGGGCACGATGTTGGGAAGAGTCAGATACATGTTATTTTTTCAACTGACATGATCCGGACCTGTGACGTCACACGAAGAGGTGTCATGGCCGCTTACACTACGACAGGAAATTCCAAATATTCACATTTTTAATTGGGTATATTAATGTTAATATAGGTGCTTTTTTTTAAATAATAAGTTATTTATGAATAAAAAGTTATAATGAATTGAATTAAAACAACTTTTCAACTGACTGGAGTATTCCTTTAATTTGAAGGTGACCAACTAGTTAAGTATTTTTGAAGGTGACACTGAAACTACTGTAGTATTTTTCAACATCAAGAATTCAAGACTGAGTTTTAATTGTTAAATGTTGACAACTATGGATAATAAAATTATATGAAGACTATGAAGGAACTCTTGAAAACAATATTTACAAGTATCTTAATACCCTTGATCATTCCTGAATTTACAATGTAATTTGATAATCACAAGTTGTCCAGCCAACACAAACAATAAATATCATATGGAATCGTTGTATGATAATTCTGTCTGATAAAAACATACGGATAATACATGTAATAGTGGAGGAAATATCAAGTAAAAATCGAAAATTTAATGGACCGGAATACCTCACGGCTACTTTTGGTCTTATTTAAAAGATATTACCGAGGTGCTTCGATAGAGCCCTGTCGTAGAGTTTCACTATGGTGCATTTTTTGCAATATTGGGGTTAAAGGTCACTTGTGAAAAATGTCGAAAATCGCAATTTTTTTTTTATATAATGGATACTTTCCTTGAAAACAGTTTACTATTACAATTAAAAAATGCTGGCATTATGTAGAGTGTTATGTTTTTGATCAAATAATTTCTTTTTTGTTTGAAAATATCGGGTAAAGGTTACTGATATATGCCCCTGCCGTCGGGAAGTACACAAAATGTATTGTTAAAATTTGTGCATCAAAATTGAAAAATAAAATACAGAAATTACAAATGGAGCTTAATCATAGAAAAATATAGTATATGCAGATATTTTCTGGAAAGTTTCATAAAAATCTTACGAGAAATAACGGGTTGTATGAAGTCTAAACTCTACCACACCAACCTAAAAGTAGGACAAAAATGTATTTACTTTTAATTAAAGAGCATAACTACAATGGTAAAAAGTATACTATGCGGCCTTTTACAGAGGTCTCATGTTAATTGAAAGCCCACCAACCGCGTCAAGGTCTGAGACCAATAGCAGGTTTTTTTTTCAGTCAGGTATCTGCTTTAGATGTCACTTGGACAATCCTCGTCGTTTCCCACATTTTCAGCTACCGACAATTGGTGTGACAGCTGATTTCTACATTCTTCATGTCCTTGACAACGGCAGATACTCGTACACGATAAATTTTGTTCAACGCAAACACAATGTTTGCTGTAAATGGACTTGCCTTTACACATACATACAAGGTCTTGCAAGAAGTCAGACGTCATGGGTCCTTCAAAGTACTTTGGCATTAAGTATGTGTTCTCATTTCTCCATCCATACTCTAAAGGTGACCTATTCAGGCCGATCGGTACTAAAATGCTAACTAAACCACCAAAACAAAAAAGTAAAACCTACTTAGAAAACCATACATTTAAAAAAAAAGAACTTGCACAAAACACTTATAAACTCAACAATCAACAATTATTTATGTATGTTCTTTTATTTTCTTTCAGTCAGACGAAACTGTTGTGGTTGTAGCTTTTTAGACAAAAGATTCGTAAAGCATTGTATCCTTCTATTACTCCTGACATTTTTAATCATTCTCCCGACGTTCTGTTACCGTCTACGTTTTTCATTGTATTCGTTGATGTGGAAAAAGAATGTCACTCAGGGCCGGAAAATACTCAGGCAGGAAAACAACGAAAGATTGAAGTTCGCGGAGAGTTTCATCGGTACATTAGAAAATAAAAGCCAATATTTTGATAGTGGGAATGTTGATGTTGGAATATCAATAATAACAGTGTCAAGAAACCGTCATACCTTTGATAAATACGAACCAAGATATTTAACTCAGGTTGTTTCATATTTTCTTCACCAGATACAAAAAAATAAAAATCTGAATTTAAGGTATCAATTATATATATGTAACGTTGATGAGGAACCTTCGACATTCTATGAGGCTTCAAAACTATCAAAAATAATACCATCATTTAATCGTTTTACAAATTCGTCCGTTACCACGTGGAAGACTATGAACAAAACATTGGAAAAAGAAAAGAAAGATTACGTTTATTGTGGCGAGCAGACCCTGCTAAAGAATGTCTCGTATGTGTTCCTTGTTGAAGATGATGCTTTACCACATAAAGATCTCTTACATGTATTAGATTATTTATTGACAGAATATCCAAACAAAATGAACACTACCTTTGTCAAATTTTATCACCCGGACAGACTTCTTGGATATATTAGTTTTGAACGTGAGCGAATTCCTGAATTGTTAGGATTAAGTCTAATGATGGGTGCCTTATTAGTATCTATATATCAGAAATTCCGCATATCAAACAATGTTCATCGGTATGTACTCTGGACATCCGCAGTCCTCTACTTTCTTCTCATTTTTCTTTCCATTGGACGACAGAATCTCCTTGAATTAAGACGAATTTCCAAGTATTTTTACCAACTGACGCCAGCTCCATCGTGTTGTACACCTGCAAATTTATATCCAAGACACGGTATGCAACAGATAATTAATTATCTGAAATCTGTAAAATGTTATTCTAAATTTGGCAAAGACACTGCGATAGATAGTTTTCGTAAACAATCAAAATTAGCTGCCTCTATGGTACAACCAAATCTCTTTCAACATATAGGAATGTATTCATCTTTAAGGGACAGCATTTTGAATCCTTTTATTGTGTAAGTTTGTGCTCAATCGAATCTCCATTAATCCAACAAAAATGTGATATATTAACTTTGTAGTGTAGTTGTTATAATTTATTCCCAATAGCCGTCTTGTAATGCACAGTAACTTGCCACAATAAAGTCTTTCTGGAAATATTTAACATAATTTTTTAGGCCTTTCTCTTGCAAATTCGTACATTTTATAAGCAAGTTATTATCATATTTGTTCATCGTAGGTAAGCCACGACTGGTCAGTACTCGACACCTTGGGGTGCTTACAAGAAAACTCCTCATACTCATGAATAATTCATATCGCATCTAATTAGTAATTGGCTCCAGTACGTTTTCATTTATTTACATTTATATTAAATTCTGCTGATCAGATAATAATTTTACACTAATCTGATACTTTATTTGGATACAATGTAGTAATCGAAAAACCTGATTTTATATTTATAGTTATTTTTCTTTGTGTGTTAGCAACCATTTCCTATGCAAGTTATTTATATATCTATTTAATTCAACATATGCATTTATTAAATACTCAGTAATCCCCAGGGATCATTTGTCAACAAAATGTTAATTGGCCTCTTGCATTAAAGCACAGGCACATGTGACCTGGAATTACCGCGTACAATCTTTTTGGTGTTTTGTAATAAAATGTGACAATTTGTAGACATATGATCCGTTTGTCTTGGGGATAGGTAAATACTCTTGATGTGTTTGTCTCACTGCAAGGCCATCCTAAACAAATTCTACGTTTAACATCACCCGCGCGCGTAGGTTTTGAAAATTTGCCAAAAATAAAAAACAAACACACGTTGTTTGAAATGTTATTTTACACTGAAATTTCATGAAGTTATTAGAAAAACCTGACATTTCATATCCATGGACTGTTAATTTCTCATGTTTAATTAATAAAACTATTAATTACAGTTCTAAATCATCTTTATTGATGCTAAACACTGTGCTTTGCACATCTTCAGGCTATCAATTGAACACTAAAAAAAAATACTGAAAGTATTCTTAGGTTGTTTGATTTTTTTGTTTGTTTTTTATTTTCCTCCCTCCCTCCTAGGTTTTGGTACCCTACCTTGATGTTAAACGTAGAGTTAATTTAGGACGGCCTAAAAATATTGCTATGACTTTCGTATTTTATATTTTTTGTGACATTCTCTTTGTATTATTTAAAAGACTAAGGAAACTTGTTTTTATCTTGTTGATTACATAGAATAAGTTTGAAGATATCAAAAGTGCAACCAGCAGCCGTGAATTAAAGGACAGACAATATCCTATTAACCGGTTTTTAGAAGCCTGCCACATTATTATGCTTGTTCAAAGGTATGAGCTGGATTGCCAAGGTCATATGTAATGGTCTATTTAAGGTATGAGCTGGATTGCCAAGGTCATATGTAGTGGTCTATTTAAGGTATGAGCTGGAATGCCATGGTCATATGTAATGGTATATTTAAGGTATGAGCTGGATTGCCAAGGTCATATGTAATGGTCTATTTAAGGTATGAGCTGGAATGCCATGGTGATATGTATTGGTCTATTTAAGGTATGAGCTGGATTGCCAAGTTGATATGTAATGGTCTATTTAAGGTATGAGCTGGATTGCCAAGGTGATATGTAGTGGTCTATTTAAGGTATGAGCTGGATTGTCAAGGTCATATGTAATGGTCTATTTAAAGTATGAGCTGGATTGCCAAGGTCATATATAATGGTATATTTAAGGTGTGAGCTGTATTGTCAAGGTCATATGTAATGGTCCATTTAAGGTGTGAGCTGTATTGCCAAGGTCATATGTAATGGTCTATTTAAGGTATGAGCTGGATTG
>MJUT01017947.1:29-11338 GCA_002080005.1 Gigantidas platifrons | reverse complement strand
AGAAGGGTCGGGAACCGGGATGTTATGAAGCGGGAATATGTAGATATAGGGCGGGATATATTTTAAATAATATGAAACAAAAAGTTCTAAAGTGGTCAAAATCGGCCGCGGCAGTCCGTTATAACAATGTAAAACTGATCATAACTACGATCAACTACACGTTATCTTCGTATGAATCACTATTTTATATCATCGTCCGTCTCCGGATTTCGACGTTTCCCGTACATTTTTAGAAGAAATGAGAGTAATTCAGTCGACAATTATTTCATATACCAGAGCACAAAAGCAGGGGAGACCTTCTCAGATCTTCTGAAAAAAATAAAGCAGCATAAAATTTCAGAGCGATGTTCAAAACATAATATATATAGTCGATTCAAAAGCTCACTAGAGCTTATGTTATGTGTTATAGATTTTCGACTTTAAATAAAACTTATTTGAATTTGATATCAATGTTTGACATTGAAGTGTGCGTTTTTAAAAGGGCAAAAAGAGAATGGTTGTCATCGACAGCAAGGAGGGGTGGTGTTATGCGTTAGAAATCATTATCAAGGAGGATGCTGATATGCATGGTATTAATTTTATAAGCGATCCATATGTCTCCTGAATATCAGGAATATTTTGAAACTCAAAACACTACGGTAATCGCATGGCCCATAATCCAGTTTTGATACTTTCCGATAGATTCAGTGTCCAAGGCAAGTCAATCAAATCAGATCAAATCATAAAATTCTTTGTTAATGCAGGGTGCCATTTCATAAACCTTAAACTATTTCAGTGTGCAAAATTTGTGGTAGACCCATAGCCAATATCTATGATAAATCAAGCAGGGCTATGGTAAATTTTCTATATAATTTACAGTGAAGTCTATGATAAATAAAGATAGGTCTATGGTACCTCAAAATTTGGCTTCTCGCACTGGATCATTTAGCATGTTTAGCATGTACACTAATCTAGATACAATTGCATTGACTAATGGGTATGTTGTGCTAGAAATTTAGTAATATTTGTTGCATGCTTCAAAAATCAATTATTTCAGAATTCTTTTTCAAATGATATCTTTTCTACTTATAATAAACTCCTCCAAAAATTGACAGATTTTGAGAAAAAAACTTTTCACATAAAATTATATCTCGCCGCTTATTTTTTTCGAAGGCATGTGACCGAAGACCTAGAACTAGGAATTAATCAGGAATGGTAAAAATGCAATGATTGACATATGGAATTTATCAGTTAAGCACCTGAAAAAAGAGTAGGAGTAAGATACCAAGGGGGCAAATAAAAAATATGATACAGCGTGCGAAACTAAAACTTGGTCCTCATAGACCGACAGTAATTTTACACACATCTCACTGTATTATATATGTAAAATTCTTTGGATTTTGACAAGACCTGCCGAATTTTCCTAGACATTGTCTATAGGTTTTCTGCTAATTTCGAACACTAATTTATTAAAATTGAAGGAGAGACAACACCATGGCCAAAATAAAAAGATACAACAATACAAACAATGGTCTTCATAACACCACATAAAACTAAAGATTGAGTAACACGAACCCAACTAAAAGCAAGGATGAGCTCAGGTGCTCTGGAAGGGTAAGCAGCTCCTGCTCCCCGCGCAGTGTCCACCCTGTCACTCATGTTACAAACTCTGTAATAGTCATATCCAGTGCTAGTCGTGAACGAGAAAATAGATCATGAAATTTACTCTATTGATAGGTTTTATCGATCTATATCAGACCAAATTATTATCTAGATGATGCCTAGCTTACACTAGATGTATGTATTTGATTTTTGTATTAAATTTTACTAATATTAAAGAACTTACTTTTTTGTCTCACTTTTTTTGTTTCCAAAAAGGTGCACATTTCGTATTGTATCCGAAACATGTACAATTTCTTTTCATTAGAAATTTTACACATGAATACAGTAACTTGCATTCAAATGCATGTAGTTTGTTATATGGATAGTTTCAAATAAACAATGAAAAACCAAATTTTTAACATTGGCTAGGATCAGGAAAAAAGAGAATTCAAAAGGTTAAGGAACTTAATATACATGTATGTCTATTTATTTAAGAAAATTGCATTCAAAAACAAAATCTGAGGGGAAGCTATTCAGCAGCTTAAACAAAATCTGAGGGGAAGCTATTCAGCAGCTTAAACAAAATCTGAGGGGAAGCTATTCAGCAGCTTATATGATTTAACACCATAGTCCGTGTCCACTGTATTTAGGTAAATGCACTGCCATTTTTTCAGTGTACAAATGAACCTTAACCACAACCAGCAATGAAACTCTACAAGGTGGTCGAATAACAAAATTAGGGAGGGAAACATAGAAGAGGGAGGGAAGTGCGATCTAGGGGGAAGGAAGTGGGATGCAGGTGGGAGGGAAGTGGGAACTGTCTACCCCTCTGTCCACCCCCTCATGACTTGGCGTCTGTCGTCCGTTAACTTTTCACATTTTAATCTTCTCCTCTGAAACCCAAATGAACTGAAACTTGGTAGGAAGCATCTATGGAAGGTCCTCTATAAATAGTGCTCATTTTAACCCGATTGGTTAACAAACATGGCCGCCACAGGCGATTATTGTTTCTGATTGGTTGATTTCTAAAAAAAATCTTCTTTTCTGTTAAAAGAAAGATAACTCTTGTTTAAATATAGATATCTGTATTGAAAATGCAGTTATATCTATACAGATATCTGAATTGAATTACAGATATATGCATCTGAAACCCCTCAGCCAAATGAACTGAAACTTGGTAGAAAGCATATATGAAAGGTCCTCTATAAAGATTGTTTATTTCATCGCAATCCATTAGCAAACATGGCCGTCACAGGCACTTCTTTTTTCTGATTGGCCGATTTCTAAAAATCTTCTCCTCTGAAACCGCTTGGCCAAATGAATCGAAACTTGGTAGGAAGCATCTATGGAAGGTCCTCTATAAAGAGTACTTATTTCGTCCCGATCCATTAACAAACATGGCCGCCACAGGAAATTCTTGTTTCTGATTGGTCGATTTCTAAAAATCTTCTACTCTGAAACCGCTTGGCCAAATGGTCCCGATCCGTTAACAAACATGGCCGCCACAGGCGATTCTTGTTTCTGATTAGCTGATTTTTTAGATTCTTCTCCTCTGTAACTGTTTGGCCTAATGAACCGAAACTTGGTAGGAAGCATCTATGGGAGGTCCTCTATAAAGATTGCTCATTTCGTTTCGATCCATTAACAAAAATGGCTGCCACAGGCAATTCTTGTTCCTAATTGGTCGATTTCTAAAAATCTTCTCTAAAACCATTATGCCAAATGAACTGAAACTTGGCAAGAAGCCTCTATGCAAGGTTCTCTATAAAGATTGCTCATTTTATCCCGATCCATTAACAAACATGGCCGTCACAGGCAATTCTTATTTCTGATTTGTCGATTTCTAAAAGTCTTCTACTCTGAAACAGAGCTTGGCCCAATGGATCGAAACGTGGTAGGAAGCACCTATGGTAGGTCCTCTATGGGAATGGCTCATTTCGTTTTGATCCGTTAACAAACATGGCCGTCATATGCAATTCTTGTTTCTTATTGGTCGATTTTTAAACAGCTTTTCCTCTGAAGCCGCTTGGCCAAATGATATGAAACTTGGGAAGACACATCTATGGAAGGTCTTCTATAGTTATTGTTAGATCCATTAAGCAACAGGCCACAGGCAATTCTTGTTTTAGATTGGTCGATTTCTAAAAATCTTCTTTTCTGAAACTGCTTTGCCAAAATGAACCGAAATTTAGTGGGAAGCTCCTATGGTAGATTCTGTATTAAGTTTCCTCAAAGCAGAATGAAAGGTGAGCGACACAGGCTCAGCCCACTGAGCCTCTAGTTTATAATTTTTTTTTTTATTTACTATAAGATAAAAACAAGTATATTTTTATTGAAGGCATGGGAAGCTTTTGAGGAACATCTCATGTGAAAGGGAAGGCTCTCTTTAAATGCATCACCCCCCCCCTTTCCCAAGCTGGGCCAAAAGAGCTCCCGAATAGAGGCAGTTACACATCAAACAGGCTTCAACAGTTCCTTGGATACAGGTAGTTGTCCTCGGAAGATATCATTGTGTTTGAACATGTCCTCTGAACAGGGGTGGTGGCAGCAGAGCAAGTAAAAACTTCCCTTGATCAAGATAATTATCAGATCTGGTTAAGAGTTGTCAGTACAGATATAATTGCAGGAATGTTTTAATATGTTGTTGAAATTTCGCTTAAAGTTTTGAGGTTTCAGTCAATGACAATGTGAATCTGTTCATTTTTTTTTTAGTTTATATTGGTTTATCTGCTGATAGATATCTAGTTATCAGTAGACATGGGTCATTGAATAGCATAAACAGATTTAAGAAGAGTTTGAAGGTACCAAAGGAGTAATCAGACTCAGCAAGTCGAAGGACAGACGACATAAAGGCCAAAAGAAATAGAGGCTCTGGGCTGAGCCTGTGTCGCTCACCTTTCATTCTGCTTTGAGGTAACTTAATACAGAACCTTCCATAGGTGCTTCCCACCAAGTTTCGGTTCATTTGGCTAAGCAGTTTCAGAGAAGAAGATTGTTAGAAATCGACCAACCAGAAACAAGAATTGCCTGTGGCGACAATGTTTGTGAACGGATCGGAACTAAATGAGAAATATAAAGATGGCCTTCCAAGGATGCTTCCTACCAAGTTTCGATTCATTTGGCAATGCGGTTTCGGAGAAGATTTATTTTTAGAAATCAATCAATCAGAAACAAGAATTGCCTTTGTTGGCCATGTTTGTTAACATATCGGAACGAAATGAGCAACCTCTATAGAGGACCTTCCAAGGATGCTTCCTATTAAATTTCGATTCATTTGGACAAGCGGTTACAGAGGAGAAAATATTTTAGAAATCAACCAATCAGAAACAATAATTACCAGTGGCGGCCATGTTTGCTAACGGATCGGGACGAAATGAGCAATCTTTATAGAGGACCTTCCAAGGATGCTTCCTACCAAGTTTCGATTCATTTGGCCAACCGATTTCAGAGCAGATTATTTAGAAATCATCCAATCAGAAACAAGAATTGCCTGTGGCGGCCATGTTTGTTAACGGATCAGGACAAAATGAGTAATCTTTAGAGAAGATCTCCCATAGATGTGTCCTACCAAGTTTCACTTCACTTGGCTGAGGGGTTTCAGAGGAGAAGATTAAAATGTGAAAAGTTAACGGACGACGGATGACAAAAGCGCACATTGCCTTTGGCAAGGTAAGCTAATAAAAAGGACAAACAATTTACAAAACACTATGTATAAAACTAAAGAGCTAGTAACACGAATCCCACTAAAAACTAGGGGTGAACTCGGGATTTCCGGAGGGGTAAGCAGTTCCTGCTCCACTAGTGGCACCCGTCGTGTTACTCTAGTTACAAACCCAGTGATAAGTCATGAATGAGGAAAAGACCAGAAAGTGTCTTATCATATGACAAGTGGAACATATCCATGGTCATTTGTGACACAAAATGTTCCATAACGGTTAACAAGTCATGGTGATGACGGTAAAAACTTTCGAAGTGATGATTTCAACTTAACCAATAGGAACCCTTGGTTCAGTAGATTCCTTGTTAGCAGCAACCCTCTATAACGACAATTCTTGATAGGAACCACAAGCCCTTGAATATCTAATCAATTGAGTGATATATATGCAGGCACTGCTGGAATGTTGCTACATATAAATGGAAAGTTCACAATGGGAAAATTGAAATCATGTCTTTTGTGGTAATGTTTCGTTCTTAACTGCCACTCACTGTTTTTTTGGGGTTTTTTTCAAACTTGTTTAGGGTTGAAAACAATCTGAAACACGTTTAACTCATGAACCATTAACATGTTTAAGATAGATAAAAAAAACCGCAATGGTTGAAGAACAATATTTAAAAGAACTTTCTAGTTCATTGATTATTTTTTAACAAAGTAAAATTAATTCTTCATTAACAAATAAAACAATTCAACTCATTAAACACACACAAAAAAAATTAAAATAAACAAATAAAATAATTTAATTCTTTATAAACAAATACAACAATGCAGAATGTCAATAAACAACAATAAACAAAATGGGTCTATAATACACAGATGTTCCTATTACAAACATATACTGGTAATTAACAAGGTGCAAACATGTTTAATCGCTGTGCTTTTGATTCCGGTTAAGATGTTCTTTAACCGCATGGCTAAAACAACACTAAAAAACCAGAGGCTCCCAGGAGCCTGTAATCACTCGCCTGGATCAAAGCTGCTTTCAATAACAACGCGACTGCCCTGTGGCGGCCATCTTGGTAGGAGAGCGCGACTGCTGGACACAATTTTGGAAAAGAACCATCCAAGTTTGGTTCTAATTGAGCTACTGGTTCCCGACAAGATTGTTTTATGTGAATTTCCCATAGGGTCCTATGTTAAACTAAGTTCGGCTGTGGGTGCCATCTTGGTCGAAGGGCCGGACACATTTTTGGAAGAGAACCATCCAATGACTATTTCATAAAAATTTAGTTCTTATTGAGCAAATGGTTTCAGACAGAAGATTTTTATGGGAATTTCCCATAGGGTCCTATGTTAAATTAAGTTCGGCTGTGGTGGCCATCTTGGTCAGAGGTCTGAAATGCCGGACACAATTTTGGAAGGGGACCACCCAAGGATCATTTCAGCAAAGTTGAGTTGAGATTGGCTAGCTTAGTAGTTTCGGAGGAGAAGATTTTTTTTTAATATCATCCCCCCTTTTTTCTATTTTAAGCTTGGCGGCCATCTTGGTTGGACGTCGGGATCACCGGACACAAGTTTGGAAGGAGGTCACCCAAGGACCATTCCACCAAAGTTTAAATGTGAAATGTTGACGGACGGACGAAAAGTGATGGCAATAGCTCACATGGCCTAAAGGCCAGGTAAGCTAAAAACGGAATACATTTGTATATGTTAAACTACTCCTTGCCATGTAGCTGCAGTTAATATTTGAGCTCATTTTGACTTATACTAAACCAGCAATGGACAATTGAAGACATTTCTATTTTTAGCAACAACAGCCATCTTGAATGGAGGGCGGGGCTGTCGGACACCATTTTGAAAGGGACCCATACAGACACCATCCCTGCCAGGTTTGGTTTAATTTGGTTCAGCGGTTTCAGAGGAGAAGATTTAAATGTGATCTTTTATTAAAATATGCCTAATTTGCATAATCGGTATAAATCGGCTGAAAGAATAATTTCACAGAAAAACCCGGAATATATGTTGATCTACTCATTGCCATGTAGATGCAGTTAAAATTTGAGCTCATTTTGACTTGTATTAAAGCAGCAATGGACAATTAAAATTTTATCCCCCTTTTTTCTATTTTTAGCTTGGCGGCTATCTTGGATGGAAGTCGGAATCATCTGACACAATTTTGAAAGGGGGCCATTCAAGGACCATTCCACCAAAGTTTGGTCTAAATTGGCTCAGTGATTTCTGAGGAGAAGATTAAAATGTGAAAAGCTAACGACAGACGGCGACGGATGAAACCTGACGGCAAAAGCTCACATGGCCTTTGGCCAGGTGACCTAGAAAACCTCAAAAGTAAAAAGTTTAAAACCAGGTCAATGGTTCAGAATTAAATAACAGGCCTTGCATATTTTCACGTTCAAAACATCGAAGACAACCGCAGTCTACTTCTCAGGAAAACAAATTAGAGATAAATCAAACTCATTAAAATTCAATTCACTTGTGAATAGTAATAACTGATGTGAATAATGCAAATTTATTGGAATAGTGAATCAAAGGTTGGACTCTAATGTGTAATATTTATGTCTTTTTTCTTATATATCCGCTTTGTAAATGTGTATGACAAAGCTTCTCTGTTAAACTTTTTGTACATTTTGTTTTTGTAAATGTAATTTGTGTATTTCTCTATACCATTGTCTTTTGGATTATGAAAATAAAGATGTATTCTGTGTATCTACACACTACCATTTAGGAGATGATAAGAATGAGACACGTATAATATTCCTATTTTAGATATATAGGAAGTACAAAAATAAATATATATGATAAATAACATGGAAGGTGTAACCCCTGTTTCCTTAATCTACACGTGATATTACTATTAATTTATGTTTACATAAAAACAGTGATATAAATATTTAAAACGCTGACTTCTGGGATCATGTAACATATCTATTTATAGTCATCGTGGGTCATTATTAAATTCAATCAATTCAATATTTTATGAGAATCGTGATCCAAAAACATAAACAGATACATTACAATAATATGACATACATGTTGATGATTTGAACATACTTGTGGGCAATGCAATATGAAAGAAATTGTTTACATATTATTTATCCAATGACTACATAATCAATGAACAGTAGGATGGTCACGCTCTTCAAAACCTTCCTTTATATTATAAAGGCAAAAAATCTCTATCTCCCTAAAAGATGTGGGATTTAACAACTTTTTTTTAAATATTGGAGAGTCTTCATTTTTCTCATTACATATGTACCATGCTTTTGTCTCAGTTATGTGCATGTATTGTGGACACTGTAATAAAAAGTGAGATTCATTCTCTACTTGTTCTTTACAGAATTTACCAAATTTTTCGTATGATGGTGTTTTTGGTTTAGAATATCTTCCAGTTTCAATTGCTAATGAATGTGCGCTTATTCTTAATTTTGTTAATTTGTTTCTATTAAAGTTCTTTGGGAATGTTAAGATTTAGGTATTCTTGTTGTTCAAAAGATTTGACAATTTTGCTATAAAATAGAAGTTTACCAGAGGAGTCCTTTCTTATATTAGAGAGTTCAAAATTTATTTTTGATTTATAAAAATCTTCTAGTTTCAATTTTTTTGAAATTTGGACAACACTGTTTGCCAATGAGTTTTCTTTAATAGTGAGTAGTTTATCTACTTCATATGCAGCTTTTAAGATGAAATGGGGACCGCCCACCTGTTCATCATTACTGTTTAGCATGTTTAGATGGGTATAATATCCATACATTAGTCCATAACTTTTAATACCAAGTGGAAATATACCAAGTTCACATCTGACTGCTGTGTTTGAAGACCTACCATGAACACCAAAGATATTTTTAAGAATCATATTTTGTGTTTTTTCAAACTGTGACTTGTCAAGAACTCCAAAGTTTGGTTTAAAGTCAGTAATCCATACTTCGGATCCTTATGTTAAGATGGGGGCTATCATTGAATTATATAATTTCAGCCAAGATTTTGCTGATAACTCATTGGACAAGAATATTCAGCGAACGTGACTTGGTTTATTTTTCAGTCATTTAAACGGATACAGCCACTTCTGGTTTGCGCTGGATTTTTCATATGCATTCGGAATTCTCTAGACCAGCCATGTGTAACAATGCCGTCATGATCATCTCTCAAATGTAAAGCAAGCCTTTAAAATACAGATAATTGTTCCAATGCAGATTATAAAAATATGTTCAACTCCAAATTACTGACATTTGATTTTTAAAGCACCTTTTTTTTAAATTTTCTAAATCAATTTAAACCGGACCGGAAGCGGCTGTATCTGTTTCAATGACTGAAAAGTAAACGAAGCCAAGTTCGCTGAATATTCTTATCCAATTCGTCTGAGGGGGGCCCGATAGGTATATGTAAATGTGGCAGTCGAAAAGATAAATATCTCGGAATTGTAACGATATAATTGGGTCAGCGAAAGGATCACAAATAAGCGAAAAATATTGAGGTGAAGTTGGGAAGGGGAAAAGGGCAGATGTTTACCTTGAAGTAAGGAAGAGGAGGGGGCATATATTTTTTCTTCATTTAATTATCGCATCAGTGGTGTAATTGTTAGCGTGCTGACCACGAGTACTGTAGATCGTGGGTTCATCGGTGGTGTCATGATTAGCGTGCTGGCCTCGAGTACTATAGATCGTGAGTTCATCGGTGGTGTCATGGTTAGCGTGCTGGCCTCGAGTACTGTAGATCGTGGGTTCATCGGTGGTGTCATGGTTAGCGTGCTGGCCTCGAGTACTGTAGATCGTGGGTTCATCGGTGGTGTCATGGTTAGTTTGCTGGCCTCGAGTACTGTAGATCGTGGGTTCATCGGTGGTGTCATGGTTAGCGTGCTGGCCTCGAGTACTGTATATCGTGGGTTCATCAGTGGTGTAATGGTTAGCGTGTTGGCCTCGAGTACTGTAGATCGTGGGTTCATCGGTGGTGTCATGGTTAGCGTGCTAGCCTCGAGTACTGTAGATCGTGGGTTCATCGGTGGTGTCATGGTTAGCGTGCTAGCCTCGAGTACTGTAGATCGTGGGTTCATCGGTGGTGTCATGGTTAGCGTGCTGGCCTCGACTACTGTGTATCGTGGGTTCATCGGTGGTGTCATGGTTAGCGTGCTGGCCTCGAGTACTGTAGATCGTGGGTTCATCGGTGGTGTAATGGTTAGCGTACTGGCCTCGTGTACTGTAGATCGTGGGTTCATTGGTGGTGTAATGGTTAGCGTGCTGGCCTCGAGTACTGTAGATCGTGGGTTCATCGGTGGTGTAATGGTTAGCGTGCTGGTCTCGAGTACTGTAGATCGTGGGTTCATCGGTGGTGTCATGGTTAGCGTGCTGGCCTCGAGTACTGTAGATCGTGGGTTCATCGGTGGTGTAATGGTTAGCATGCTAGCCTCGAGTACTGTAGATCGTGGGTTCATCGGTGGTGTAATGATTAGCGTGCTGGCATCGAGTACTATAGATCATGGGTTCGAGCACCGGTCGGGTCAAACCAAATACTATAAAATTTATATACATGTTGTATGTTGCTTCTCCGCTATTCATGCAACATTAAGGATAAAGAGCAGAGACTAACCAGTTGGCTCGGAATCGGAATAATGTGTCCGAGTGGAGCGACATGTCTACCTGTTGACTGTTGTTTCAGTGAGCTAGCACTATGAAAATCCAACTAAGCATATAGGTCTATAGTACAAAGCGAACATCATTATTTCCTCATGTAATGAACCTTGTTCTCGCCGTGTTAAAGCTGAAAATTGCTTATTGGCGATAAACAGAAATCACTCGCTTTTCATGTCTTAATAATTGCTAGGTATTGTTGAACTACGAATATCCATTAAATATTTGTTGATAATGAGAATCGAACGAAACCAATAAAAATGGAAACATTCAGCAGCACCTGTATATGGAGTATATATATCTCAGTTGATTTTGATTTTCTTGATAGGGGGTTGCTGCAATCATCACCAGAAGGCTACTGAACCAAGTGTTCCTAATGGTTAGGTTGGAATCATCACCAGAAGGCTACTGAACCAAGTGTTCCTAATGGTTAG
>MJUT01017935.1:21469-31981 GCA_002080005.1 Gigantidas platifrons | reverse complement strand
GGGGGGATTCACATGTTTTTGGTGTAAAATTAACTTCCAAGTTCATTTTAGAAGCATGTTTCAGCCTGGAAATGTCTTATTATATCGCATATATGTTAAAAAAACAGAGTTTTGGGTATTGTCAATAATTTATATCTCGTAAATATAAGTGGAACCATATTTTGAAGACCTCATTTTACGATTTTCAAAAAATCATAAAAAAAACAATGGGAAGTCCTAGAGTTAAAAACTAAACTGTTTTGAGCATCTTAGAAATAGCACTTTAACATGATATAAATATTTAATGAATACAGGTAAGTAAAAACAATGGTTGCCCCATGCTAATTAGAGTTAATCCTCACATACCAGTAGTCTCCATCTTAACTTTTCCAATGATTTTGCAATTGGCCGACTGAGGTCCTGCTAATTTTCATCCCTGAATCACAGTCTGAATTACGAAATATTCATTCTTTTTACTTATTTGTACAAATTGTAGTGCATTATATATCGATACCTATAAAATATGAAATCAGTTTGTGTAATGGACAATTTGTGTGTGTTTTTTTGTTGTTGTTGTTGTTGTTGTTGTTGACAAAATGGACAAAGGACACTGACATTTAGTTATAAAAAGTTATTTCGTCTTCTTACATTCGTTCGAAATGCAGAGAGATGTGTAACTTGCTGTGTCAAATATGTTTTTAATTGGGGTGTCTGTCGGTGAATCTATGTAAAACATACCACTGATCTAGTCCTATAACATAGAACCTCGCACGTCGATATTTTCATTTTATATTATCGTTTTATATTCATTTTTTAATGTTTTTGCTATTTTCTTTTTTTTTTACAATTTTTTTTTTATTGTCAATATGGTGCGAGGTCCTATCGGAAGATGGTCAAATCGGGTACCTGTAAACTGCGAAACGAATGTTCAAAACCGCCATATTTGAATATCAACGTCTTGCTGTCAAAAACACTGAGAATATTTCACTGGAATAATGATGAATGTGATGGATTATAGACTTTAAATTACCATAACTATGTAAGGTAAAGCTACTTTTATAACTTTTTACTCAGAATAGAGTCTGTTGTGGGACTGTTTTTATTTTTTGACATGCTACGTGATTTGACCGGGTACCTGTAAACTGCGAAACGAAAAGCGAAACGAAATATACCGAAACGAAACGAAACCAAACCAAACCAAACGAAATTCACCGAAACGAAACGAAATTCACCAAAACGAAACGAAATTTACCGAAACGAAACGAAATCGATACGAAATGAAATAAATCGAAACGAAATTGACCGAAACGAAACGAAACGGAATAATACAAAATGAAATAAAACCTATTTTAACGAAATAATTTCTTAGGAAATGACAAGACAAAAATTAAATGAAAAAAAAATTGAGAAAGTATCATTTAAGCGTAGAAAAAGATAGTTCATTGTTTTCCAGGTTATATAAAAAAAGTCGTTCTTCATCTAGCAATAACGAAATGATTGATTCATCGATTGTTGACTGCTAAACACCACTGTGGCACATCAGTGATATTCCAGCTATACTGTGCCGAATGACGAAGTGAAAATGACTGTTATGTGGGGGATAACTTCCTATATACATGGTGATGTTCTGACAATCAGGGTCCTATTTTTGATTATCTATCTGGCACATGTCTGGCATATGGGGTATACTTTTTGTCACAACTGTCTGAAAAGGGGTATTGGTTTTTGCTTGGATTATTCTTTAAAAATTGGGCCTTATAGTTAGACAACAGTCTGAGATGGGGTCTAAAATTGGCATAAGAGTTACTACTCAACAAATACATCATATTTAATAAAAATACAATTTTGACGGTGAGCGAAGGAATCCTCATTAACCGTGAACAGCATCCCAAATTACAATTTTAGTTCGTTTTGTGACATATTTTTTTCGTTTCGCAGTTTACAGGTACCCGATTTGACCATCTTCCGATAGGACCTCGCACCATATTGACAATAAAAAAAAATAGTTAATAAAAAAATCCGTAAATTTAATTAACACTGATTTTAAACTATGGCGGCGGGAGAATGAGTTCGCCTTGGAAAAGTAATTGTCAATTCTAATGGGATTAACGATTCTAGAGATAAGGTAAGTTAATTATTTATTCATTTTTATTGTTAAGGGGTGTAAATTACATGATTCGGGAGTGTGCAGTGGGTTAACTTGTGAATCTGCTTCCGACTTGAAATGACATCGGAAAGTGCTACGTACATTTTGACATTTCCGATATGACTCCGCATTTAAAAAAAAAGAAAAAATCAGCATGAAAACGTTAAAATTATACTTTATAAATGCGAAGTCATATATTATAGGACTAACCACTGATCATGACTTGTCAGATAAACTAAACATAAAACGAATGCGGGATTCGTTGACATATCCGTGAAGACAAGCCAAGTTTTAACATCAATATTCAACTTTATTAGTCAATGTTTCATATAAAATTCTACTTTAATAGTGTTTGATCCGAAGTTATAACAAATTTCAATTTTATTAGTAAATGTTTCAGATAAAATCCGACTTTAAAAGTGCTTGACGGTTTTCACAGGGGGTGCGACCCCCCACCCCATTTGTACGGGCCTGAAAGTGTACAGAAGTCGTAGCCTAAATCTATAAAGAAGAAACAATACAATACATAAGGCTAAGCAAAAACACAATAATAGTCCACAAAATTCTACACAGTAAACTATAGATTGAGCTACAAGAACCCTATTAAATGCGATGGGCAGGTGCTCCGGAAGGGTAGGTAGTACTTAGCTCGGACGATGTGTCAGCTCTCCATTTAATTGTGGTAACTACAACTTACCGTACCATAGACCCATCCTAGTGTCACCTTTTGCATAAAGAAACCCGAAGGGGCAATCAAACATTGACAATATACGGACACTGGCAACAAGATACAAGATATTTTATTTTCCAATCATGGAGCCCAGTACTGGGCAGAATAATCATTTACAAATTAAAGAACATAAAATACACATATGATTTGTAATAATTAAATGTAATGTGAAGACATATTAAGACAATACAAAAAAAAAGAAAAAAGGAGAAAGATAAAGAAAAAGTTTTGGAGACACACTGTGACTCTGAAGGTCAAGGGGGAGACAACCCATAAAAGCATAATATTCTAATGTATTTATTATATTATTATTATTTATTTATTTATTTATTTATTATTATTTTTTTATGTAATTCTCTGTTTTCTTTCTTTAAATAAATCAATTAATAGTTTTAACATTTATAATTTTATCTAAATGGATACAACAAAAAATCCCACAGAAGATATATAGGTATGAAACATCTCACCATGATAAATCTGTTGGTATACGAAACGTCTCACTATATACGGTACGAAATGTCCCGACCTAGGTTCGAAACGATCGGTGTATCAGGCTAGAACGTCCGACCGCCAGATTATCCCCACGGACCGTAATTGCCTAGGCAGTATCATCCGGGCCGCACGATTCACCCTAGGCAATCTGTTCCGACCATAGGCAATTTTGCCCGGCCTTTGTTCCATGGAATGAAAAGAGTTCAGATGCAAATTAGAATTAAATTACCTTACAATCGCCACAAGACACAATATTCGGTGAACACTTCTTAAAAGATATAGCATATATTGAACGAATCTGTTAAGGGGGCATTAGCTACGATTTTGACAAAAAAATGATATGTTTTGGAAATTGGTAAATAGCTTTAAACAGCTTATCGAACCACTTTCCGCCTTTTGAGAACGAAAATTACCATCGATTACTTATTTGCTTGCAAGCAAATAAGTTGACCTCGCTTTCTCCGTATGCAATTGACCTTACACGTGACAGCTAAAAACGAATAATTTGTATTTTGTCGCTTATTAACTGCCAACTTGCATGGTTCTTTGTCCGTAATTAACACCGACTAAAAGCAGATTCACAAAAAATTAGAAATTAGTGCATTGTTGTACTGATTTAATGACGATTCGACGACAAACTCCGTAAACAATGTCGATAATTAATAAGATGACGTCCATGTCTTGATCGATCTCAAAACAGGAACAGTTACACGTTTTTCCCCGATGCGCGTACATTTCATAACATTTATAAGATACAGAAACACGTTTTATCAATGCATCAATCATATCTGATAGTTTTTATGGGTAACACAAATTTACGATTTGACAGATAATGCCCCTTTAAGTAATTTATTTGGCAAACATGGAAGAGAGCGTTTATAACGTACTTCTGAAGTATGCAATAGACAAAGAATATCAAGAAGGGCTGACTTAAAAGGAAAAGCGGAAAATAAGAAGACAGGCAAAGCAATTTGTAGCAAAAGACAATCGTCATATGATGCATTTCTAAATGTTCGAGGGCAAACTGATGTTCTATGAATTTTGACAAAATGTGTG
Organism: Gigantidas platifrons; assembly: GCA_002080005.1. Classification (NCBI taxonomy): domain Eukaryota; kingdom Metazoa; phylum Mollusca; class Bivalvia; order Mytilida; family Modiolidae; genus Gigantidas; species Gigantidas platifrons. The sequence goes on along the minus strand of MJUT01017935.1, from coordinate 27,578 downwards.
TCTCGATGGCCCCTGCAGTATGTGCATATATGAATTGTTCCCTTGCTTCTCTCAATATTTTTTTGTTTCCTTGTGTAAATAAAGTATACAATACATAGCATTTGTTATAAATTTGCTTTGTATTTTTAGCGTACATTTTGTGACAACAGACCGGACCATATTGCCTGGACCCGGACTATTCCGCCTAGTCTCAAATGTTCGAACGGACGATTCAGCCTAGGCAATATGGTCCGGTCGCACAATCTGGCGGGCCGGACAATATTGCCTGCTACACCGGAACGAAACGACCAGCTTACGAAACGGCCCGCATTCAACAAAACAGATAAGCAACACCTTTCCACCAGTGTATTCTTTCCTTTTGGATAAAACACACTAGGGTAGAAATTCCACGACAGAAATACACTAGTGTATTTCTTCTGACGGAATAAACACACTAGTGCAAGGTATAAATACACTAGGATATTTACGTACCCGGACATTCTACACACCGGAAAGAAAGTACGCTTACACACGGACCAACTAACAACCGGTGGTAAACCTAAGTGCTGGCGAAGTGTATACAGACCAATGTTCTGTTTACAAACTCCTTCCCATCATGAACATTAACACAAAATACCATTCACTAGACATTACTAATCAATCAATCAATCAAACAAAAGTAATGTTTTTTTTTCCATTGATGAAATTTAAAGATATATTTACTTACTTTATCAGTCGCCGGTGTGTGTTTTACAATTTCATCATATTCTTGAGTGTAGTATGGCACCGCTGCTGTCAAGCTGTTTCTTCTTAAATATAGTTCTATATGTTTCGTATTGGATCTTAAATTAAATTGTAAAATTGGCGGGAAATTATCTGCTTCTCTCCTTTGTCGTCTGTGTGTACTTCTGTCGTCAATAAGAGTTATCGTTACCTGTTCTAAATTAGAAAAAAAAAAGAATTTAAAAATAATGAAAATGTTGCTTTGCTATTCAAAGCTTGGGAATTCTTTTTTATTGTATGCCAATGATCACGAATAATGTGTAAAACACTATGTATGTAAACGGGGCATTTCTGTTAGATTTGTTTATCTTTATTTTCTAACTATTGACCTCTTACTATAAGGACTATACAACTGGTATTTGTTACTTCTCCACTAAGCATATAGCAGAAAGAAATAGCCCAAAGACTGGTTCAAAAATTCTGGTTCTATATATATATAAAGTCTAAGGGAATCTGCCAACCAGAGAACTTAATGAGTAACAGATCGTCGAGACATGACATATATGCAGCACAAACAAAAGAAATTATAGAGGTCTAGAAGATTGTGCAACGATACCGATAAAGATGTTACAAAATATATATATATCTGACAAATACCTCATTTGACGTTACACAATAATCACTCACTCGCCCACTCACTACTGTGTTTCGTCTCGCTTTCGCTCGGTTTAAGATATCGACAAATATAATGCATCCCCATGTTAAAATGAGCATAAAACATGACATTTGAGAATTACTTCTTAATTATTAGCTAAATATAATGTGCATAGACTTACTTTCATAAGATGCCTTACTATTTTTTAAAGCTATAGCGTTACTGGTAGGTATCCAAGTCAAGTTTATACATAAAAGTAAATATTTCATCGTTTGTTTTCAGAGGTACAATACAAGCGCCGGATGACATGTGTTCCGTAATAATTTAAATACACGTTGGAGAATGTGTGTGCTTTATATCAATCCCGGTGGCAATTAATGATGCATTTAATATTTATGACGAATAGTCTCTCAGCAGTCTTGATCTAGTTCGATTGGTGATTATGTAATGGTATCTTATTACAGAAGTAAATATATCTACATTATTTTAGCTTATTATCTGACAAATTTGAGGTTTGTTTTATATTTTAGACAAACCTTAAAGGTCATATACAACGATTTTCATAATATATATATAATATCCCCAAACAAGACCTCGATATATATAAAAATTTAGGTATTTAAATTCACCTGGGCGATCGATTTTCTAAAGTTGTGTTTGACTTGAGAGAGAGAGAGAGAGAGAGAGGACTTAGCGATGTCCATTGGCTTTCAAACAAAAGCAACAATATTGATTCAGGGAGCAGTACCATCAATTTTTTACCATTCGAACACGAAAACTAAACTTGGCTCACTTGGAAAAAGGCTTGCAGAGAGTTCCGCACCACATGGCAGAGTCTCGACAGCTCATTTCAATTCAATTAGTTGTATGATATTGATAGTTGTTTGTTGTTGTCTATTCAAATTCAAATTCAAATTCAAATTATTTATTGATATGAAATCCAACAAAGGATTGTCATCAGCAACAATACAATCAACAGACATACACAAAACATGAAACAATTAAAACAAAAAGTAGTATGAGGACTGAGGAGGCAAAAAGTCACTATAACCAACTTATAATAAATACAATATAAATACACTAATATGAAAGTAACTCAAATATTAAGGTTACTTTGCATTGCTCTTAAGTAACTTATTTCTCTCACTGCACATTTCAAAGATACCTATTACACATATTTTCATAATATCGTAATCATTACTGCTAAGAATATGATTTAAATTTATCTGAATCAGACATAACCAAAAAATTAGGAACAATTTCAGTGACCTTGGCTTACTATAAAGTTTCGATCGAGATGAAGTCAATTTATTACACTCAATAACAAAGTGGTATTCATTTTCTATTTCTAATTTACATATTGGGCAAAGTCTATTTTCTAAAGGAATATTTTGGCGACGACCTTGTTCAATTAAAAGACTACTATTACTAATCCGCAGTTTGACAAAGTTAGATACAATATTTTTCTGAATATCCAGTCACAAAAAATTTTCCAAAACATATTATGACGTATCACGAAAGGGGGTGTACGTGTCTAAAAGTCGGTCTCGGTTCCGGTCTTCGGTTCCGGTTCGCTATCTAAAGATCGGTCTCTCGGTCTCGGTTCCGCCATAAAATATCTAGTTTTGAAGGTTAATGAATCCTTTTTAATTTGCCAAAATTTAGATTCTCAAGGCATCTACACATGGTTTTCATATGCAAAGAGTATTATTGATGAGACAGGTCTTGATATCTTACAGCTGCAAAATACTACTAGTCCAAATCAAGTAAAACTACCCAAGAAATATGTAAAATCAACACTAAAATTTTACTATGAAAATTTAATAAATAATAAGCTCTCAAAATTAGACCGAAAAAGTAAATTATATTTATTCTCAAATTTAAAACAAAATGTATCATTGGAAAGCTACTTATCTAATCTATTTTCGTTGTATATGACCTTTAATTGAAATATAAATGTGAACGAATTAAAGAAATACGTTGTTTACATGCGTATGTTTACGTACATTATATATAATAATATTTATTTATATATTTCCTAAATCGCGATTTAGGGGTCCGGTGGATCAATGAGTTAGGTCGTTGAATCTAAAAACTCATACAAACATATCCCCAATACGGTGTGGGTTCGCGCCCGGCTTTGTAAATTACATAAAAGGGTGCACTCGACTCGCATTCGCAAGTGATAAAGTTTACCAGTTGTTTGCCCATGGTCGGAGGTTCTCTCCGGGTACTCCGGCTTCCTCCACCATTAAAACTGGTCGCCATGATATAGCTGAAATATTGTTGAAAGTGGCGTTAAAATACCAAAAATCAAAATCAAATCAATCGCGATTTGACCGCATCACTGGTGTAATGGTGGGTTAAACCAAAGTCTATAAAGTATTTGCTGCTTCCCCGCTAATCACACAGCATTAAGGGGTAAGAGCAAAGACTGGTTGGCTCGAAATCAGAATAATGTGTCCGAGTGGATATAGATGACCTTCCATAGATGCTTCCTGCCAAGTGTCGGTTCATTTGGCTAAGCGGTTTTAGAGGAGAAAATTAAAATGTGAACAGACGCCAAGTGATGGCAAAATTTCACATTGCCTTTGAAATGTTAGCTACATAATAATCTTTATCTTATGAGTCCACTAAACATCTTCTTTTAGTGAAATGATGAAGTCGTGCAAGTGTTTTCCTACATATAAGTAAAATGTCAACCCTCACATATTATTATGTATATGCAAATTAAACTACGCAATACACAATTAATTAAACAGAACAAAACTTAGATGTCTTTACAAGCGTAGTAAAACAATGTCCGTGATCAACTAGATACGATAACGTAACCCTCATTCCGCTTGTGCTCCATTTAGGATTACGAATTGGTCCCATTCAACGTATGGGAGCAGCGCCCGGAGTGATTCACACCGGGCGGTTTTTTGTCCTAATTCCGTTGTAAGTGGTTGGAAAAATTAACGGGGGTGAAAGATAAATATATTTAGGTAAACCTTGAGGTGTTAAGTAAACGCTGCATCAATCCATGGTAGACTTATATCCATCTGAAAATTTGAATGCATGAAATCTTCTTTCTGTCCGACATTTTGTTTACAAGTTGCTATTTCACGTGCACTTGTCTCGTTTTGGAGATATCTTTATTTGGATCGATTGGTAGTAAATTCGTAGTAAAAGTTTTCCATATTTGGCATTGAGATTCATATATGGATAGGCTCCGCCCATCACGAGAGTCTACGTAAGGTGTTATGGCGAACAAGTAACAATTTTCAAAAACGGAATCGGTCTTGAAGAGAGAAACAGGTATTGTAACACTTATGTCATATCACCATTACTTATTTATGACCAGATATGTAAAAAGAAAGTTGAAATATTCCCGGAACGATAATTTTAATTTGCTCCCATACGTTGAATGAGATCGATTCGTAACCCTGAATGGAGCACAAGCGGAATGAGGGTTAAACAAATGTACGTAATCGTATCTAGTGATCAACGTGCATGCTCTACATTTCGACCTTCAGAATTAAATCATAATGAATAATTTTGAGTACACTTCATCCTACAAGATAATATCAAATAATAAACGTTATTTATATTAAGGGTGTTTAAATTCAAATTTCAGTTTTAGATTAAACAGACATCATCTGATTAAATTGTCGTTTAAAGAGATGCACTGCTTTCAAAAATACGAAACACAACAAATTAATATATACAGTCGTCAAAAGTTTTAAGTACTTCCTGATTATAAATGGCTATACAATTCTTTGTGTTACATGCATTTCCATTGGGTTTTAATTTGTCTAAAGAATGTATTATATATACTTTGTTTGAATATCAGTCCATTTCAATATACAATAAAGACGAAAGTGAACATTAAGGACAGTTATTACACGGTACCCAGGGGGTAATCAGAAGCCATCAAGTTATTACACGGTACCCAGGGGGTAATCAGAAGCCATAAAGTTATTACACGGTACACAGGGGGTAATCAGAAGCCATAAAGTTATTACACGGTACCCAGGGGGTGATCATAAGCCATAAATTTATTACACGGTACCCAGGGGATAATCAGAAGCCATAAAGTTATTACACGGTACCCATGGGGTAATCAGAAGCCATAAAGTTATTACACGGTACCTTGGGGGTAATCAGAAGCCATAATGTTATTACACGCTACCCAGAGGGTAATCAGAAGCCATAATGTTATTACACGGTACCCAGGGGGTAATCAGAAGCCATAATGTTATTACACGGTACACAGAGGGTAATCAGAAGCCATAATGTTATTACACGGTATACCCAGGGGGTAAGCAGAAGCCATACATTTATTACACGGTACCCAGGGGGTAAGCAGAGGCCATAAAGTTAGTACACGGTACACAGGGGGTAAGCAGAAGCCATACAGTTATTACACGGTATCCAGGGGGTAATCAGAAGTCATAAAGTTATTACACGGTATCCAGGGGGTAAGCAGAAGCCATACAGTTATTACACGGTACACAGGGGTAATCAGAAGTCATAAAGTTATTACACGGTACACAGGGGTAATCAGAAGTCATAAATTTATTACACGGTATCCAGGGGATAATCAGAAGCCATACAGTTATTACACGGTACACAGGGTGTAATCAGAAGCCATAAAGTTATTACACGGTACCCAGGGGGTAATCAGAAGCCATAAAGTTATTACATGGTACCCAGGGGGTAAGCAGAACCCATACAGTTATTACACGGTACCCAGGGGGTAATCAGAAG
>MJUT01017935.1:384-12650 GCA_002080005.1 Gigantidas platifrons | reverse complement strand
CGATGATAAACTTTATCACATCGAGTACACCTCGCCATGAACGGGGTTCGAACTGACAGCATTAGTGGTGATAGGCACTGCTTACACATGTAGTTGTAAATCCAACTACAATACGATGACGAACACGACGGCCAGATTATTTCATTAACTTGAAGATCTAAAGAACAAAGACATTTTTTTTTCTTTTTCTTGTTTACATTTACAGCATAAATTTGAATTTGAATTTTGATGTTTAATGCCACTTTCAGCAATAATTCAGCTATATCATGGCGATCAGTTTTAGTGGAGGAAGAAGCCGGAGAACTCGGAGACAACAAACAGACCATGGGCAAGCAACTGGTAAACTTTATCACTTGCAGCTGCGAGTCGAGTGCACCCTTTTTGTAATTTACAAAGCCGGGAGCGAACCCATGCCGTATTGGTGATAGGCTTGTATGAGTTGTTAGTTAATCCAACTACCTAACTCATTGAGCCACCCGGGCCCTTGGCATAAATTTGAATGAAATTACAACCAAGCTATGAGTACAAATGACGTCTCACACAAATCACACACAACTGTGCTAAAAGATGAGAGGAAAATAGCGTGATATACGAAAAAATAGATTACAGCATGAAGACTTCATGATTTACAATAAATAAAAAGTAGATATCTAATTTAGATTGCACGGTGCGTTTGTACAATAGCATCATCAATCGTTGTTATTACCTTTAATTAATACATTTAATTCTTTTCTGTTTTAAAAGACAATGAATTCAGAAACAATAATGAATAAATAACATTGTCAATATTCACCATGATGAATTTTAAAATAGTCAAATCTGTATATATAAAGACACCCGTAAATGTTCCCTTTATGAGCTGTTACCTTTATACACAGTAATTTGTAATAGAGATGTGTCCTTTAGGGCATGTTTGACTGTATATATGTTTGTTTCTTTTATGGTGTTTAACGTCACTATCAACAATATTTCAGTTATAACATGGCAGTCAATTTTATTGGTGGAGGAAACAGGAGTCACCCAGAGAATACCACCGACCTGTCGCAAGTCACCGACAAACTTTATCACATAATGTTGTATGGAGTACACCTCGCCATAAGCACGGTTCCAACTCACATCTTAAGTGGTAATAGACACTGATTGCACAGATAGTTGCAAATCCAATTACCATAAGTTCATGACCACGGCAGCCCCTATTCTTAGTGGGGTTCATGTTACACAATCTTTAGTGTTCTGCACAATGTTTTGCGGATCACTGCTCACTTGTTAAAGTTACTACAATAATAGGGGGCCGAGGGTTAAACTATATTCCACTTGTCGTAAAAAACTTCCTGGTCCTTTCCTCATTCATGACTTATCACCGGGTTTGTAACTAGATTAACGTGACGAGTTCCACTGGTGGAGCAGGAACTGCTTAACTGCTTACCCTTCCGGAGAACCTGAGTTCATCCCCTGTTTTTAGTGGGGTTAGTGTTACTCGATCTTTAGTTTTATGTTTATGTTTTGTAGATCGTTGTTTCTCCTTTTGTACTTTTTCTTTTGGCCATTGTGTTGTCTGTTCTTCTTTGATATACATATTTTGATTATCCCCTTGGGTATCTTGATTATCCCCTTGGGTATCTTGATTATCCCCTTGGGAATCTTGATTATCCCATTGGGTATCTTGATTATCCCCTTGGGAATCTTGATTATCCCCTTGGGTATCTTGATTATCCCCTTGGGAATCTTGATTATCCCCTTGGGTATCTTGATTATCCCATTGGGTATCTTGATTATCCCCTTGGGTATCTTGATTATCCCCTTGGGAATCTTGATTATCCCCTTGGGTATCTTGATTATCCCCTTGGGAATCTTGATTATCCTATTGGGTGTCTTGATTATCCCCTTGGGAATCTTGATTATCCCCTTGGGTATCTTGATTATCCCCTTGGGTATCTTGATTAACCCCTTGGGTATCTTGATTATCCCCTTGGGAATCTTCAAACTCTTCTTATGGACCAAAACCTCCTCTCTTATGTAATGAAAAAGTAATTCATTAAAAAAAAATAGAGATTAAAATAAGTAACCATTTTACATGTGGTAGCAAAAGAAATATTCGATTCCACCATTAAGCCAAGTAAACCTTGCATTGACATGATAATATACAATTACTGTCTTTTGATGAGGTAAATGTGTGGATTTATTGATTAAAAAAAACAGAAGATATTCATCTAGCCAGAAGGGCAAAGTGATTCGGGCAAAGTGAATTTTTTTCTTCTCCAAAAGTCAATTAATCCACACATTTACAGAATCAAAAGACAGTAATTAATTGTTTTATTCTATATTTTGAGTTATAACATGTATTCACTGCCTCCGATTTAATATTCACTGACAGTAAATGTCATGTTACATTTTTTTAGAACATGGAATTCTATCAGATATTATATATTTTAAATTACCAACAAAAGTAACATAACATTTACCGTCAGTGAATATTAAATCTGAGGCTTTGAGTACTTTTTTTTATTAAAAAAATTACTGTTAGTTGAAATCTATTATACATGTACATGTAATATAATTTACTGATATAGAATAATTACAATTGATTTGATTTGATTTATTGTGCTTAATGCCACATTCAGCTATATCATGACGACCAGTGTTAGTGGTGGAGGAAGCCGGAGTACCCGGAGAGAACCACCGACCATGGACAAGCAACTGGTAAACTTTATCACTCGAGACTGTGAGTCGAGTGCACCCTTTTTGTAATTTACACAGCCGGGCACGATCCCACGTCGTATAATGGTGATACGGTTGTATGAGTTGTTAGGTAATCCAACTACATAACTCATTAAGCCACCCGAGCCCTAATTACAATTGATCAATCCATCATGGTCAGGTATAAAAGGGGGCCATCGTGGTCGTGATCAAATGGTGGTTGGATTTATAACTACCTATGCAAGCAGTGTCTATCACCACTAACATTGTAAGTTAGAATCCTGCTCAGGTGAGGTGTACTCGAAACAGCATTATGTGATAAAGTTTGTCAGTGACTTGCGGCAGGTCGCTGGTTTTCTCCAGGTACTCTGGTTTCATCCACCAATCAAACTGACTTCCACAATATAACTGAAATATTGTTGAAAGTGGCATTAAACACCATAAGCCTAGCCTAAGCCTATTCATGTATAAAAAAGCAACATAGACGACTTCAGAAAAAAATATTTACTCCATTGTTTTTTCCAGATAATACAATACAGCATACATCTGTCGAGTTTCATTCCACGTAATTAAATTTGTCTCATGTACTTTGTAAATCACATTTGGATTTTGCTGTCTTAGAATCGTAACAATTTTCATGCCATCTGGAATAATTACTAGTCCTGTTATTTCTGTCTGGTTGTGAGATAAAGCTGCCAAACATTGCCGAACACATTGTTGAGTAGACTGAATCAAGTGAGAGTCAAACGATGTTTGACGTCCATATTTAACATACGAAGAAACGATGATAAGAATTTTTCCCGTCACTCCATCATTAACACTGTGAGTATATATCAGAAAGTCAGGAGTCTGTGGTTCAAAATAAGAATGTAAGGCATTAGACATAAGTATATAATCATTTGGATTCTGAAGCATGTTCTGTGTAGTTGTAATTAGGTTCCGTGGATTTGGTCTCCTGTGTTCCGTTTGATACTGCAAATGACTTGAAGGTGATGGTGAACGTGATCTCGAACGAGATCTGGAATTTGATCTGTTGCCATGTGATTTTCTAAGTAAAATCCTATGACGCAATCTCCCACGTTCTTGGAATTTACCTGCACGTGCTAGTTCCACCTGTTCACGATTGCAACCATACACAAGACAGTGTACGACTCCATCTTGTAAAGTTTTATTGTTCAATGGTGATGATGGACCTTTTTTAATTTTTCTTTTGTAGTGGTCTTCATAAATAAAGATGTTCAGAAGATTACTCAAAAGAGCACCTATTTGATTTGGTCCATCAGAAAATCCCCTCAATAAAGAGTCTACCAGTTCTAGAGATACTTCATCATTTACCTGCAATATAAAAACAGAAGATATTATTCATATTAAATACATACGTGTTAGGCAGCTATACACATAATTGTGGAATTTGCGGTCAGTTTTATTGGTGGAAGGGCTACTCTATCCTTGTGGGTTGATGTTAAAATTGTATGATAATTGGGTTCACATATTATGAAATCATTATTCATCGTGAATCCACTTAAACCCCAAAAATTAAAATTAAAATCCAATGAAATACAATTGTTCCATTGATTGTTGATCATGACTGTAGTGTTTTAAACCATGAATTCAAGAACCCATAGATCAATGCATTTTGTAGAATTCACGAAAATTGATGCGAACGAATAAAAGGAAAAGGACTTTCATTGTATGCATTCATTGCCCATCTCCATTACAGTTGTGGTTAGAGTTACAGTGTTTATATTTACTGCCACTTTCAACTAGATTTTGTTATTTTGTGGTTGTCAGTTTTATTGGTGGAGGAAAGCGGAGAACCCTGAAAAAAAAACAACCGACATGCCGCAAGTCACTGACAAACTTGATCACATAATCTTGTATCGAGTACACCTCGTCATGAGTGGAATTCGAACTCACAACATTGGTGGTGACAGGCACCGATTGCATAGGTAGTTGTAAATCCAACCATCATACGATCACGACCATGACAGCCCCTCTGTTGTTTGAGAGTTGTTAAACACAATTAGAAAGTGCTTCACTCATGAACCATTCCAGTCATGTTTAGTTTAATTTGATTCAAAGGAGAAGATTTAAATGTGATATTTTCTACAATTATGCCTAATTTGCATCATGAGTATAAATCAATTGAACTTCAATGAAAAAACAAACTAGGAATGTACCTATTACCATACAGCTGCAGTTAAAGTTTGAACTCATTTGGACTTAAAATAAAGTAGCAAATAAATGTTTATTTTTAGTAACGGACGCCACATTAAATGTAGGGCAGAGCTGTCGTTTACAATTTTCAAAGGAGACAAACGAAGAAAAATCCCTGCAAAGTTTGGTTTAATTTAGTTAATTGATTTCAGAGGAGAATATTTAAATGTGCAAAGATTATGACATAGTGATGACAAAAGTTTTTATTTGGCCTTTGGCCAGTTTATATTTGTAGCTAAAAATTGGATGAAAAATAGAAATAATGTATAACTTCCAAATATGAAAAATTGTAGGTCAGGTGAGCTAAATACTGTAATGTAATTTTGAAACAACTTAAAAATAAATCAACACCAAGGTTACACTGTGTAATAAAGTTTACATTGCAGTAAATTCATGAGTTTCCAGCATAGACTGATCAGTTATGTCCCTTGACTCCTACACTACTCTCCTTAGCTCTATATCAAAGTGATAACACAGTTTGAGACAGATTAATCAGTCTTGTTTCCAGTAGCCCATCTGCATTCAATATTTCAAAGGCATAATCATGATTTTTCCTGCAAATATGTCCATAGCAGTGTATTGTTGTACAACAGTTTGCCAATTGACAATATCTTTCATATAAAGCAACCCAAAGTATTTTTCGCAGACAAAATTCAGCATTTTCGATACAAAATTATGATCTTCTTAGCGATCAGTTTTATTGATGGTGGAAACCGGAGTACCCGAAGAAAACTACCGACCTGCCACAAGTCACTGACAAACTTTATCACATAACGTTGTAATTAGTAAGCCTCGTCTGAGCAGGATTAGAACTCACAACGTTAGTTGCATAGATAGTTATAAACCCAACTACCATACAATCACCACCACGACAGTTAATTAGTTCATCATTCAATGATTTTATAACTTATTTAAAACTATTCTGTTCTGAGAACACCACGAAAGTTAATTACCACCAAATTTTCAAAGACTGGAATAAAAATAGACAGATACAGATAACTGATACGATGGGATAAACTGAGAGTGACCACTGACTGCGTTTTTCTTCCTCGGTGGGGTGATGGTTACCATGGTTACCATGCTTGCCTCCAGTTTGGTAGATCGTGGGTTCTAGCCAAATCGGATCAAACTAAAGACTATATAAGTGGTATTTGTTGCTTTTCTGCTAGCCACACACCATTAAGGAGAAAGAGCAAAGACTGGTTGGCTCAGAATTAGAATAAAGTGTCCGAGTGGGGAGACATGTCTATCTACGGACTGTTGTTTCAGTGAGCTAACAATAATAAAATCTAACTAAGCGTGTTGGTCTAGTACACAGTGGACATCATCATATCATTGAACATTAACTTGTTCTCGCCATGATATTTGAAAAATTGCTGTTAGCAAGTGATTGCTGTTTATAATCAATATTTCAACTCCATCATGGAGAGGGGGGCCAGGGTGGCTCAATGAGTTAGGTCGTTGGATCTAACAACTCATACAAGCCTATCACCAATACGGCGTGGGTTTGCACCCAGCTTTCTAAATTACAAACTAGAGGCCCCCAGGACCCTGTATAGTTCACCTGGGTATAATAACATCAGTCAATAAAACTTGATAACTTCTATCAAAAAATAACAAATGTAGCCCTCATCATTGCAAATCCCTTCTCCGAAAAAAATTTGATTTTTAATGTAAGTTATCAACATTGCTGTAAAAAAACATAAATGTCAATGATTTTTAAAATTTAGCTTATGCTACTTCACATTTTGTAATAGAGTTGCTACCCTTTGATTATTTGAGTAATCAAAAGCAGTGAAGTCAACAAAAAAATGCATTTCAAGAGGAATAACTCTTCACACCGTTGTCAGACATTTTCAGCTGTGGAACTTTTTTGTAGATCTTGACATGATGAACATTTTTGCAGTTTAAACTTAGCCTGTAATCGCTCACCTGGATCAAAGCTGCTTTCAATAACAACGCAACTGCACTGTGGTGGCCATCTTGGTTGGAGAGCATGACTGCCGGACACAATTTTGGAAAAGAACCATCGAATGACTTTTCCATCAAAGTTTGGTTCTAATTGAGTTACTAGTTCCAGACAAGATGGTTTTTATGTGATTTTCCCATAGGGTCCTATATTAAACTAAGTACAGCTGTGCAGCCATCTAGGTCAGAGGGCGGGACCACCAGACACAAATTTGGAAGAGGACCATCCAATGAATATTTTATCAAAGTTTGGTTCCAATTGAGCAACTGGTTCCAGACAAGAAGATTTTTATATGAATTTGCCATAGGGTCCTATGTTAAGCTAAGTTCGGCTGTGGGGGCCATCTTGGTCGATAGATCTTGACATACTGAACATGTTTGCAGTTTAAACTTAACATCTATCTCTTATAGTTTTTGAAATATAAGATGAAAGGTGTTAAAATTTTTAAAATTTGATGAAGAAAAGGGCAATAACTCCAAGATGGGTAATCAAATTTACTTCAAAATTAAAGGGTAGGTAGATCTTGACATACTGGACATTTTTGTAGTTTAAACTTAACCTCTGTCTCTTATAGTTTTTGAAATAAAGGACGAAAAGTATTTAAATTTTGAAAATTTGATGAAAAAAGGGCAATAACTCCAAAATGAGTAATCAGATTTACTTCAAAATTACAGGGTATGTAGATCTTGACATGCTGAACATTTTTGCAGCATAAACTTAACATCTATCTCTTATAGTTTTTGAAATAAAGGACGAAAAGGATTAATATTTTGAAAATTTGATGAAAAAAGGGCAATAACTCAAAAATATGTAATGGCATTCACTTAAAAATTGCATTGTAGGTAGATCTTCACATACTGCACAGTTTTGCAATTTAAACTTAATATCTATCTCTTATAGTTTTTGAAATAAAAGACGAACAGTATTAAACATTTTAAAATTTGATGAAAAAAGGGCAATAACTCCAAAATGGGTAATGGTATTTACTTCAAAATTACAGGGTAGGTAGATCTTTACATGATGCATATTTTTGCAATTTAAACTTAACATCTATCTCTTATAGTTTTTGAAATAAAGGATGAAAAGTATTTAAATTTTGAAAAATTGATGAAAAAAGGGCAATAACTCCAAAATGGGTAAAGGCATTTACTTACCAATTGCAGTGTATGTAGATCTTGACATGCTGCACATTTGTGCAATTTAAACTTGATTTCTATCTCTTATAGTTTTTGAAATATGAGACGAACAGTTTTAAAATTTTAAAAATTTGATGAAAAAGGGGCAATAACTCCAAAATGGGTAATGGGATTTACTTCCAAATTGCAGGGTAGGTAGATCTCTACATGATGCACATTTTTGCAATTTAAACTTAACATCTATCTCTTATAGTTTTTGAAATAAAGGACGAAAAATATTAAAATTTTAAAAATTTGATGAAAAAAGGGCAATAACTCCAAGATGGGTATTCAGATTTACTTCAAAATTGGAGGGTAGGTAGATCTTGCTGTGCTGATCATTTTCACCCCATGTAAGATTTTTGATATTATGAACGGTTTTTGAGTTATTACCCAAAAACCTGCAATTTTACCATATGTTCTATTTTTAGTAACAGTGGCCATGTTGGTTGTTGCACGGCATCACCGGACACAATTTTGAAACTAGATACCCTAGTGATAATTCAGACCAAGTTTGGTTTCAATTGGTTTAGTAGTTTCAGAGGAGAAGATTTTTGAAAAGTTTACGACGGACGACGACGACGGACACCAATTGATGGCAACAGCTCACATGACCCTTTGGGTCAAGTGAGCTAAAAAGGGTGCACTCGACTCGGAGCCACAAGTGATAAAGCTTACCAGTTGCTTGCCCATGGTCGGTGGTTCTCTCCGGTTACTCCGGCTTCTTCCACCACTAAAACTAGTCGCCATGATATAGCTGAAATATTGTTGAAAGTGGCATTAAACATAAAAAATCAAATCAAAATCTATCATGGAGAGAACAACTTACAATCAATGAGATGATAACAAAGTCCCTTTTACTAGCCCAACATGCTTAGTTGGTAGTGCTAGCTCTCTGAAACAGCAGTCTGTGGGTAGGCATATTATGTTACTACACTTGAAATACATTATCCTAATTCCGAGCCAACCAGTCTTTGTTTTTTTTCTCCGTAACGCTAAGTGCTTAGCAGAGAAGCAACAAAATCAGATTTTATAATCTTTGCCTTGACACGACAGTGACTCAAACCAACAATCTACTGTGCTTGATACGAGCACGCCAATCGTTAGTTATATCACCGATGCAGTTTCAACCAATCAAAATCCATATGCTCTGTAATATATACAGTCAAACTTGCCCTAACGGTCACTTGAAATAAACGGTCACCTCTCTTTTCCGGTCACTGCCAGGTCACCCCGTGGATTTTTATGTAATAAATTAACTTAAATTAACGGTCACTTCCTTTACGCGGCCAACGGCCAGAAAAATATGTCCCAATAATGTTAAAATACCTATTTTAACAGTCACAAATATATTTTTTTTGTCGCTTGCGGATAGCATTCGTGATTAACACAGTATTGATTTTTGCTACACGTGGAACTCCCGCGCTGAGGAAAGATGCAGAGAGATACGAATGGTAAAGGTGAATGTCATATTTAATTAAGGTGTTGATGATTATACAACAATTATCCTCTGATTGACAATTAATTGGGGATAAGGAAATGTGTTTGTGGCACACGCTTAGATGATTAGCTGATGATTGATGATTTTTGGTGTTTAACGCCACTTTCAACAATATTTCAGCTATATCATGGCGACCAGTTTTAGTGGTGGAGGAAGCCGGAGTACCCGGAGAGAACCACCAACCATGGGCAAGCAACTGGTAAACTTTATCACTTGCGGTTGCGAGTCGAGTGCACCCTTTTTTGTAATTTACAAAGCCGGGCGCGAACCCACGCCGTATTGGTGATAGGCTTGTATGAGTTGTTAGATCCAGCGACCTAACTCATTGAGCCACCCGGGCCCCTAGATGATTAGAAGTGTGATAGCGGCAACTAAAATAGTTATAAACCGTTGTGCAAACACTAGTCGGAGGACAACCTTTGAAGTCGAGGAAAACTTCTTATTTCGAACAAACGTGCAATGAATTCATTGAGGTGTTATGGCTTGTTTGGGACCAAACCCGATGGAAGTATTATTTAAGGACTGTGACTTTTTAAAAATTAAGTGTAAATTCTGTGACTACATCGTACATCATACATGTGATGAATAGTGACTTTTTAATTTTAGTGTTCTATGACTTCAGGACATCTGTCTTCATTGTTATTGCTTTGTTATAACCTTATGATTATGAATACATTATATATACAATTTTTATCCTTCATTCATCATATGAAACACTACTTAAACAACATGACAGTGGGAAAAGTTCTCGAGATGTTGCACAGATAATGGGCGTTGGAAGAACGCAAATCCAACAGATTATTAAAAATATTTATTATAAGTCATAAGTCTTAAATTTATTGATTCACCAATCAAGGGTCCACAGGGGACATACACAATATTATATGTACACACATGTACATATATATGCAAAGCCACCTGATGAGTACCCTTGGCAGGGACAAAACAAGTTTTAATTCCGGAATATTTGTAATACTTAAAAAAAATGCTTTGTATATATATCAAGAAGAAACATTTACCCAATGGCTGCCAATTATCTCCCTTATGTCCCTGACTTGACTAAATTCTGATGTTGACTTTCGTGAATTGCCGATACCTCCAACCCACACATTGCTATGGAAGCCTTCATATAAAGAACCTGGTGGTTGTCCATTAGGAGGTGTCATCTGAAATGTGAAAAACAATATATAAAAACAATAAAACACCTCGTCTGAGCGGGGTTCGATTTGATTTGTTAATTTTTGGTGTTTTAACGCCACTTTCAGCAATATTTCAGCTATATCATGGCGACCAGTTTTAGTGGTGGAAGAAGCCGGAGTACTCGGAGAGAACCACCGACCATGGGCAAGCAACTGGTAAACTTTATCACTTGCGGCTGCAAGTCGAGTGCACCCTTTTTGTAATCTACAAAGTCGGGCGCGAACCCACACAGTATTGGTGATAGGCTTGAATGAGTTGCTAGGTAATCCAACTACCTAACTCACTGAGCCACCCGGGCCCTGAGTGGGGTTCGAACTCAAAACGTTATATTAGTGGCACTGATTGCATAGGTAGTTATAAATCAAACAACCATACAATGAAGACCACAACGTTCCCTATTTTGTTTCTGACAGGAAAAATCAAACAGATATTTTGAAGAGAAAGCATTATGGAAAATGCACCAACCTATATCTTTAATTTAGTCACTATTTGTCAATATGACTCGCTATCATTCTGCATGTTAGATTTTCAAAACAAAACCAAATTTCCACATTTTGTCAAGTGTTTAGATTAGAATCCTTGTTAATTTTGCTAACCAATCTCGATAAAACATTATATGTGCTAAGGTTAGTCAGTGACTTGCCACATGTCGGTGGTTTTCTCCGGGTATTCCAGTTTCCTCTACCAATAAAACTGACCGCCATGATATAGCTGAAATATTCTTGAAAGTGACATTAAACACCATAAATCAAACTAAACCAATCTGATTAACATTACATGTCTCACTTGCTTCACTCTACTGAAATGTCACAGCATGGGTTGATTTGATTTATTTTGATTTTTGGTGTCTTAACGCCACTTTCAACAATACTTCAGCTATATCATGGTGACCAGTTTTAGTGGCGGAGGAGGCCGGAGTACCAAGCAACCGGTAAACTTTATCACTTGCGGCTGCGAGTCGAGTGCACCCTTTTTTGTAATCTACAAAGCCGGGCGTGAACCCACGCCATATTGCCGATAGGTTTGTACAAATGTACGAGTTGTTAGATCCAACGACCTAACTCATTGAGCCACTCGGGCCCCCTCACAGCATGGGAGATGTGAGTAAACTCCATTTCCGGTCACACGAATATACATGTATAATGATATTATAAATACTGTTATAACATTTTTGGGCCAATAGGATAGCTCACAGCATTCAAAGCTGTTTATCAACACTTTCACAGTCTTACAATCACCATTATCATTCGATGGTACATGGGGTCACTGGTATGTGACCGGTAATGACGTTTCTTCAGATTTCCATGCTGCAACATTCCAGTAAAGGAGAGCACACGAGAGATACGATTTTAATCAACTTGGTTAAAAAAGAACATACATGTACAGTCAAACCTGCCCATGCTATCACCTTATCACCTCTATTAAGAACATACAGTCAAACCTGCCCATGCTATCACCTTATCACCTCTATTAAGAACATACAGTCAAACCTGCCCATGCTATCACC
>MJUT01017924.1:3718-16982 GCA_002080005.1 Gigantidas platifrons | reverse complement strand
TAAAATTCGAAGTTGAAATGCCTTTTTCTATGAGGGTAATTCCCATTTCAGAATGACTATAATTTTGCAAAAAGGTGATAGGTTATACGCCTTGCTAATTTGAAGAGAATGTACGAATTCTTGTCACCAAACTTAAATGTTTAGTAAGAAAATGCCTTCTGAATAGAAATTGATAGCAACATCCAACAATAACATCATTTTTCAATTATTACAGATATCATCACAGTTTCAATTAAATGGAGAAAAACACTTCCTCTTGTATACGCTTGCAATGTTTCTCTTTTCAAAATATATTTTATTCTAATGCTAGTTTGAACTGAAATGAAGACCACTAATTACTGCCTTTCTTGATCAATCATGTGTGTACCACGGTAACCTGTCTATGTCAACATTTCCACCACATAAAATAATGCCTATGTTTTTCATGTTAGGGTCCATTTGTTTAAGTTTATCCGACATGGCAGCGGCTACTGTGGCTCCTGCGGCAGCCTCTACGACAAGCTGAAAATAGGGAACAATTATATTAGACAAACAACAAATACAAGGATGACACATTATTTAAAACATCATTGCCTATCACCATTAAAGTTGTGAATTCGATGTGTACTCGATACAACATTATGGGATAAAGTTTGTCAGTGACTTGCGACAGGTTGGTGGTTTTCTCTGGTTTCATGCACAAACAAAATGCAGCCACGATATAGCTGAAATATTGTTGAAAGTGACGTTAAACACCATAAACTTAACCCACTCCTTAACAATATATGGAAACAATACAAAGATGTTAATAAATGCACTTGACAAAGAAGGCAAAATCACCATCTTCTTAAATTTAATTATGAAAAAAAATATGAATTTCTAATTTCTTTGGAATATGTCTAGGTTATCTTTACTTACCTTCATATGTTGAAACATAAATTTCATTCCTTTAATCATGTCTTCATTTCTCTGAAGATAAATAATATTTTAAAAAGATATTAGGAATAAGGAATAAATTGGTGATTTTTATAAGCTATGCCAATAAACGAAATGATTTGTAATATTAATAGCACGGGTTTCTGTGCTAAACGATTAAACAATTGTACCGAATTCTTAGCTTATATACTCGTATATAAATCATAAAAAGATCAAAAGAAAAGAATGCACTCATGTTACAACTGTGGTTACTTATCTAGAAATCTTTGGTAATACTGTTTAAATTGGGAATTAAAATTATCCTTCAATGTATACGATTACCATGAAATGAAAATATGTACATCGTTTATAAAGTATAATATTCGTCATCTTTGTGTTTACCGTTTAGAAGTGTTGATATATTAACGATGAGATCGTTGACCATCACATGTCAGTTTTCATAAACTTTACCATATTATTTTTCAATATATATTTAAATCTTGATAATAAAATGAAAATAATTTGTAAATGGTGAATGTCATACAATTCTCAAAATTATCGACTGACATTTCAGTTTTCATATATTTAATATATCTATGTTTTGGTATTAACGTACTTTCTAAGAGGGAATGGCATCACATTTTAACATTTATAGATTGTTCAAGTAGCATATTATTTAATAGATATTACACCACGCCACTTTTTATCGAAGTGTCTGAGCCAAGTCAGGAAAGGGCGTGGTCATGTATTTGTTTACTTGTTTACATCTTTCTACAATTTTTCTGTTAGTTTGAGTAACTGTTCCTACAATGTAGTATTTTTGTTTTTGTTTTTTAGTTTGATACTCGCACAAATGGTCAGTTTGTATAAGACAAAGCCATTTCACAAATCCAGACAGTGTGGTATATTTGTTTTTCATTTTCTTACCTATCTTGTCTATATATATATATATATATATACTTACTAATGTAAACACATCTTTTTCTACAAGATCACATATAATTGGGAACGTTAGGTGATCGAGTTGCTGAAGATTGATCCCATCTGCTATTGTATCTACAAACTTAGATGGGTTCGGCCATAATCTCTCTCCTTAAATGACCAAATACAAACCAAAAATTAAAAAAGCATTGATAATACTCATCAAAAGAAACAAAATGAATTAAAATGTAAGTCTTAAACGAGTACACTTTTGTTTTACAAAGATAACACGAAAAGCGAATCATGACATTTTTATCATGTTTCCCCCTCCCTTCAATACACACTAGTTTTGACATTTGTTGTGTAGACTTGGTTTTTAATATTGCACCAATACACAACATAAAATATTTGAAGAACAACAAAAGAGGTAGACCACAACAGATAAATGCACTATAGCTTATATTGTTCAGAGTTTATAATTGTTTAGTGTCATGCATTTTGTTGGCATATTTTCATAGCCTTATGGCGACAATAATAAAATCGTCGATATCTAATTTAGTGCACACTACACATTTATGTAATAATCCTTCATCATGTACGTTCATTATCTAAAGATTGGAAAAACAAATAATTTAAACGTCTTTGAAGGCATGTTAACCAAAGGATTGCTGCATGTTCTTTCAATTTATTAGGCTTTTAGATACCTGATGAAGTTTTTTTTTCTAGAAATGCTTCGTGCATTTTAAATAGATATCAACGTTATCCTCAGTGAAAGAGCAAATCGAATATACTAAATATTCCACAATGTACATTTGAACATTGAATTACTTCCCTTTGTTTGTGTGTTATTTCCTGTTTTATTATTCATGAAATCAAACATTTCATAGATACACTAAAATGGAGTAGTATGCGTCACGTAGATAAAATTCTACTGGTTTAACGTTCACTGATTTTATTTACTCTAAAGAAACATTGATGACTCGGATGCTCTATCTCTACTTTGTATCAATCAATTTATTATTAGTTGTGTTTGACTTTTTCTTCATCTTAAAGAATTATAAACATACCACAATATGTTATTTGAAACACATTTCAAAGAATAAAATAAATACATCTAAACGATAATATAATATATTATATAAGAATTCACAAATATCTTTTAAAAAAATGGTCTATAGAAATTAAAGATGTTGTATTACAGGCATGTATTAGCCTTCTCATATCACACATTTATGAAACATCTGAAGATATTAAAGTGTTATCAGAATCCGTAAATGGAAGAAGAACAGACAACACAATGACCAAAAGAAGAAGAACAAAAGGACAAACAACGATCTACAAGAAGTGTTTGAAGAATACAAAGGGGTAATCAGAAGCCATTAATCGAGGAACGACAGGCAATACAATGAACAGATTCAAAATAAGAAATGACGAGCTGGCTATTTAGTTTTCTTTTTAAATAAAATCTATGGATTGCTAGATTTGAGTTTAAAAATATGACAAGATGGTAGCCTTTGTATTCTATTTTTAGAAAATTGCCATAATAATGTACATCGGAACCTACAGTCATATTCAGTGTTCTAAATAACTGTAGGTGTACTCTAAAGACCGTAAGCCTGAACAGAGAAAATATTAGGAAACGAGTGGGCTGAAAGAATTTAATTCTGAAAGTATTATGGAAAGGTGCTTGGTATAACATATTGTACCTGATCGTATACACTTCTCAGCCATTTTTCCTTCTGGTTCTACCATAAAAACTACAAAAGAGATATTATATAGGCATAGTAACATGTACGTGTAATTGCTTCCAAAGTTCTTACTAGATATATGCATTATTTTGCAATCTAGAAGAAAACTCATCATCTAACAATTATATATACAGTGGAACTTGTGCAATCAGACACATGAGTCTTCCGGCATCCTGAAACATGCGAATAAAATTGATGGGCCCAGAGTATTTCTGCTAACTAAAATAAAATATGAGTATTCCTACATCCTGTACAATCCAACACATTTCCCAGGTCCCTTGGTATGTCGGATCAGACAGATTCCACTGTATAATGTATATAATTGTATTACCACCACTGACGTAGACTGCTTTTGCATAAATAGCTAAACGTTTTACTCCAGACTGGCCAAGCACAATGTGATGATTTGTTATTATTTTAATGTTTTAATGAGGTAGTCAGTATGGTTGTAATCTGATGGATTTACATCAACAGCAAAACCGCCAGCTCCATTCCAGTTATGATGAAATTTACTTGAAGCATATTGTATATGACTTTTAGCAGGCAGGAATATACATGAAATATTGCTTCAACCTGCGCTAAACACCATAACCTCTAGCCAACAATTTGGCTTTTGTATTGACTAAATCAGTACTAAGCATATAGATTTTATGATGTCGAGCGATACAGGAATAATTAGACACTATTGAACAGTACACACAGAGCATTAATGTTTACTGAAAATGAAACGTCAATCGTAAGAATTAAGCACCACTAGTTTTTAATGTACATTAGGTAGTTCTTTACCTTTGATATCTTTCTTGATACTCTTAGCAGCAATAGATATTCCAGAAAGCATACCACCGCCACAAGCCGATACTAAGATAGCATCTAAATCAGGCACTTGCTCTAATAATTCAACTGCCATCGTTCCCTTAAAGAAAAAAATTTCAGACACTTGTGGTATTGTTATGGTCTTTCATTTTATTTGTATGTTTTATTTAATAAGATAGGATATGGCTGGAAGTAAGAGACTATCTACTTTTAAACTTATACATACTAGTATGTGTTATATATGAGAATGTTCTGCATGACTAATATATTGTTGTTTATTAGTGCCAATTAATCGAGTTGTATTTCAGTTTTATTCTTGGTAAGAACAAGTTGAACAGACAGTCCGCATTTCTATGAGTAACAATTGTGCTCCTCTTCTAATCGACTTGTCCCTTTATTAGTATAACAAAAATACAAACAGAGGCTTTCCAAGAAAACCGAAAAGAAACTGATCTGTCCTATAATTTCGCGTTCCGCTATATAAATGTTGTCCTCGTACTAAGTGATTCCAAGCTTGGTGATTGTGTTGATCGAATCGATCGTATTGAGCTAGAAGTAAAGGATATCCCAGATACAGAAAGATCTGTTTTATACCTTGATCTATACCTAGAAATTGACAGTGAAGACATCCCTTCGACTGTTTTAGGTCGCCACCATGACTTTATTAACAGTTACGGAATATGTGTTGCCAATATTCAGTGGGTTCGTGGTGCTCAATCGTTAGTTTGCCATGTGTATTTTGTAAGATCATAGTTTGTCTCTCTGTCCTTTTTCGTTTGGCCATTACATTGTCTACCCTTCAATTTACGGTTTCTGATTGCCCCTTTGATATCTCTTTTTTTAAGATTAATGGGTTATTCTAAATAAATGAAAAGCCTACTACAGTACCATCAGGGGGTATTATGTTGATAATTTGAGAGAAAACACGTAGCTTTGAAATATATAATCTAGAAAGTTATAACCTCAAATTTCGAAGAGTAACCCCTCGAAAAATCAAATATGATATATTCAATGCTTAAAAGTACAAAATTCTTGCACTAAATACCTGTCCAGCAATAGCATCATAATGGTCTGAAGAATGAACAATTTCGAAACCTCTTTCTTTTGCTAGTTTGGCACATGCCTCTGTACTATATTAGAAAATAACAAGCACACTTTATAAACAATTATGACAGACATTTAATCGTGATCTTTATAGTACTAAGTTATTTCAAATCATAAAAGAAATAAATAAACTACAACATTTACTAAAAATAAGAAACAATAAAAAGAAATATGTAAACTGTATACATTGAAGACAAAAAGCACAAGAGATATAGAAAAGGATAAAACAGGAATAACTTCTCTCTACATGTGCATCATAAAACAAAGATCTTACTCCAAAACAAATAGTCCAATATAACTCATTTTCGACATTAACTCAGATATTTTTTAAAATAATACAGATTTTGTAAATATTTTGGTGAGAATCCTTGAAGGAATGCATTTGTTAAAGCGCAAGCAAACAATAAGACGGGTGTAACGNAATTCATCAGCATGTTGTCGCAATTTAAAGGTATTTACCATATTATTTTTCTAATCTATTCTAGAAAGGTTATAGTCTAGTCAAAATAACTTTTAAGGTCAAACTAATTGCAACAAAAGCATCTTTTCTTGAATTCTTATCTATATGTATATCTAAATAACATATCAAAAATCGACAAAATCGATCGGCTGAATTTTTCTTAAAATTGGTTTAAAAGTTAATATGATAATAGGTGTTACCTAACTTGGGACGAAATCCAATATTTTTTTTAAACAATATTACCTCGGATATATGGACCTATAATATTTTTTCAAAGTAGACCGAGGGTGGATCCAGATTTTGTTAAAAGAGGGGGAAAATAGGGGGACCCAGACCCAAATCTTCCGTCGTTTTTTAAGTCCCGATCTAGGTACGAAACGACCAGGTTACGAAACGTTCGCATTCGATTTTCTGCACAGATTTAACCATGTATTGACTTTCGGTATGTCATTTCCTGTGCATGAAAATTTAGTCATTAGTATATATAGAAAAAAATTGCTATTTCTACCATAGTTGGGACTTCGTCCCATAATATGATAATAGGTGTTACCTAACTTGGGACGAAGTCCAATAAGTTTTTTAAATAATATATCGGGGACCAAACTCCGGACAGTTTTCGTATCCGCTACCGAACATGGTTCATAACCGGAAGTAGTAAATAAACTTTATTGTACTATAGCTTTAGTTTGCACATTTTGTTGTTCATGTGCGATGCTTTATTCACGAGAAAAGCCGTCATTAGTTTTATACATCATAAAAATTATAAACATTCAGATTGTCGGTCATCTTTGTTTATGGTTGTCAAGACTACTTCACGCTCTATCTCGCGATATTTTGAACAGGTTCCACTTCTCACTTCTACTTCTACTTCTAATTCACGAGAGCTGCAACTTGATTTTTTTTCTACTTCCTTGTACCCGTTCTTGATTTTATTTATACAATATGTCGTTTTTATTATTTTGATACTCGTGCCCCTACAAATGCAATTTTTTACTGCATCAAATTTTTTGCAGAAACCCACTGTAGCTGTACATGTATTGCTTCCGGTATGTCATTTCCGGTGCATTAAAATTTAGTCATTAGTATATAGAAAAAAATTGCTATTTCTACCATAGTTGGGACTTCGTCCCATATTATTGGTTTCCGTGTAATTTATATTACGTTTGGGCTTCCGCAGAAGAGAAGAGCGCATAAAAGGGAGATAATAATATACAGCAGACGGAATTTCTCGACGTCTTTAAAGATTTTGCTGGTACTGACGAGTATTTTAAAGAAATAAAAGGACGTTTTTCTTATCAGATAAAAACAATAATAGTGTACAATCCGTAGCAAATGACCAAAACGTGTTTATTCGCAACCAAAGTTGTTACAAGCAGAGAGGTGATTCAAATCCATACACTTCCACCAACTACCGAGGCCGCTGTATATCATGACTTAAGGGTATACTATCAGGTTCAAATATGGATCGGTGGACCAGAACTGGACGCCTGTGAATTTGGTTGGTTTATTAATAATGACAAGATGATGCCTATAAAGACAAAAAATCGTCCAGCTCTTCCCATTATACGTTGCAATTGTAAAACGAATAGCGAAACACGACGTTGTTCCTGTAGAAAACACGGGTTGGAGTGTAATATGTCGTGGGCAAAACTGTTTAAATTCCAAAAGCGTTGAAATGGGTGTGCTGGTAATTTGTTCTTTACTATACATTTTGTATATGTATCTAAAATATATGTTAATGCATAAAACTCGTGGTTGAAACTAATTCCGAAGCCAGATTTTTATGTGTGAATAAACTTGTCAGCCAAGACTTAGCTTGAAGTAACTAATTAGAAGAAAACTCCTGTTTCAGTTTTCAGTGATTTTTCATCGAAAACATTAACTTTATACAAAATTTTACAATTTCTAAAAGTAAACCAGATAGTTGTTTATATAATTATGCATATTGGTTTAATTTGTTTTATTACTTTTACGATGAAATCAACATGTATCTACCTAATGTCGATTTTGTAATAAAAATTGGGAAATTTTCAGATTTCAACGATTTTTCTATAAAAAATATTGTTTTTGCTCAAAATTACCCGAAAAATTAAAGGACAAATTGAATATTACTATTCAAAAGGATAATTTTGTCATTATGTTCGGATATTTAAAGCATCCATAATTCTATTTTGAAATGATAAAAAGATAGTAAGTTTTTCCAATTTTCGGCGATTTTTGTACAAAAACCAACATTTTTCCCAAAAATTTCTCGAAAACTAGCGATAGATTTTTGTTGATTTTTGATATATTCAATAGAATAGGGTAATGGGCCAAAATATGTATAGAAACCTTTTGTTGCAATTAGTTTGAGGTTAGGTGATTTTTAAAGCTAGTTTGACTAGACTATTAAGATAACAATTGGTTAATTAGAAGACGTAAAACGAAGAAGAACACTACGCAAAAAAATAAAGCTTGAATAAGGCGACCCCCTCTTAAGACAAATGGTGAACTCATGTGTACCACAAGGATAAGCAGCCCTTATTACACTAGTGACACCCGTCATGTTACCATAACTGTAGATTCGGCTCACAAAACACGACTTCAGCACCATAACTTTGAATAGCAGCAGCTTTAACTTTAGGTGCTGTTCTTGGCATAACAACACAACTTTTTACACCTGTCATACCTGCTGCCCATGCTACTGCCTGTCCGTGATTACCACAGCTGCAAGTTACCTTTAGATGGACGAAACACAACTTTCAGAAGTTAACAATATAGTAGTGTTATTAATGTAATAAATGGCGATACTATTTTATATAATGATAGATTGAAATTGGGTAATTCTTAGAAAATACAATCAAACCTGCCTTAAAGGGCAACTCTATATAACAAATCACTGTCAATAAAGGACCGTCTCATTTTCGCCATTAATGAATAGTGCATATATTTGTGACTGCATATAAAGGGAAACTGCTCATTGTCAGGTTCCCTTGAGTGGTCTTTATATACAGGTTTGTCTGCATATATATATATGTCTGAAAAACTAGACAACGATCAATATTAGGGGGTGTTGGATCGTGACGGTATAACGATACTATGCAAGTAAAATAAAATTCATAGACGTCTGAAATGGTTTGTAAAACAACACCAAGTACACAAAACAAAGTAACAAAGAATTAAACACTTCGTTGAATGACAAAATTTTCGTCCCACCTAGGGACTTCATCAATGTCTATTTAAATAATATTAGTTCGGAAATATTATTATTCTTTGTCACTTTGTTTTGTGTACTTGGTGTTGTTTTACAAACCATTTTAGACGTATATATAAATATATACGTCTGAAAATTAAACCAAACAGTGTTAGAATTAGATTTTGAAGCTATCAAATGTTTGTTCTTCCCTTGACGGGATTTGAACTCACACCATTGATACACTGCAGCACCATTCGCTTAGCCTTACGTCCAGCGCCCTAGACCACTCGACTACTACCACTCCTTAAAAAAAGAGCTTCAATAGTCGTAGTGTTACCTTGTCTCGTAAGGATTTAATCTAGGGATAGACGTAAGACATGTACATAAGCGTTTGTAGATGGTTTATATATACTTAATATTATAACTTGACAGCAATCTAACACAGCAATTTTTAATATATTCTATAGGATAATGCAGAATTCATTATACAGTCACGGGAAATAAAGTATATTATACAAACGTTTAAGCAAGTGACAACCATACACTATTTCTGTCCCACTGAATCTCAAATACTAATTATTAAATATACGTCTGAAAGATAAACGAAACAGTGTTAGTTAGATTTTGAAGCTGTCAAATTTGTGTTCTTCCCACGATGGGATTTGAACTCACACTATTGATACACTGCAGCACCAGTCGCTTAGCTTTACGTCCAGCGCCCTAGACCACTCAACTACATCCACTCCTTCAAAAAAGAGCTTCAATAGTCATAGTGTTACCTTGTCTCGTAAGGATTTAATCTAGGGATAGACGTAAGACATGTGTATAAGTGTGTGTGGATGGTATATATATATACTTAATATTATAATTTGACAGCAATGTAACTCAGCAATTTTTAATATATACTACTCAAAAAAAGTTTTGCAACACCTCATTTTTTAAGCATTTATTTTGAATAGAAAAATAAATAATTAAAAAGGCTCCAAAATATTTAGCTTGGTACTTGAGTTGATAAGCGGAGTCTTAACTTTATTTTTCGAGGACTTTTGACCGCACTTTCATTCAACGTTTGCATCCACTGACGTCATGATTTCCCACAAAATCACAGATTTTTGCATGAAAGGAAAATGCCAGCAAAAATGAACAATGACTACATGAAATATTACCTGTAAGGTTTTTAAACTTTATTAAGCTTCATTTGCACGAGCAACATGATTTCGATTTTTAATGTGTCCACTGTTCATCGCTTTTGTGGTGTTAATTGTCATGGGAAGAAGACGTTCTCTAAGCACAAATGAAAGACAGCGGGTCAATCTGCTCGACGAGTTGCAGGTACGTTTGGAGTAGCCCCAAGCACTATTACAAGACTGTTAAATCGATTTACCGCAACCAATTCTGTCACAGATAGAGCTAGGTCTGGGAGACCGAGGGTCACCACACAGCGGCAAGATAGACTCGTTACAAACTTAACGTTACGTCACAGGACGGTCAATGTACGCGTTCTACAGCGTGAATTACGGACAGCTGCTGGTGTAAATGTGTCGGATCAGACAATTCGTAACCGTTTGCATGCTGCAAATTTGAGGTCAAGACGTCCTGTTGTACGAATACCCTTAACTAGACGTCATCGTAGGCTTCGTTTGGAATGGTGCCGACCTCATTTGCGATGGATACTTCGTCAGTGGGGCAATGTTTGCTCTTCAGACGAATCCAGATTTAATTTAAAATTCAATGACGGTCGTATCCGTGTCTATCGACGCCAAGGGGAACGTTTTGCTGACGTTAACGTAAGGGAGCATGACCGCTTCGGTGGAGGATCTGTGATGGTTTGGGCCGGTATAAGTGTCAATCTAAGAACTCAACTGTACATTGTCAATGGTAATTTAAACTCGCAGCGGTATATTGATGAAATTTTGACACCATTAGTGTTACCGTTCTTACAAAAAATTGGCCCAAACACCGTTTTCCAAGGCGATAACGCCAGACCGCACCGTGGGAGAATTGTGAATGACTTTGTAAGAACCAACAAAATCGACAGAATGAATTGGCCAGCAAATTCACCGGATCTTAATCCAATTGAACATGTGTGGGACGAATTGGGCCGCAGAGTATACCGTAATAACCCTCCACAGACCATTCAGAAGTTACGTAACCGCCTGATGCTTGAATGGCAAAACATGCCACAGGATGTTATTCGTCGGTGTGTTGACAGTATGAGGAAACGCTGTCAAGCGTGTATCGCCGCTCGAGGTGGACATACAGCCTACTAACTCTGTGTCATCTGCAACGTTTCTTCCATGTGAAACCACTTTTCAACTTACTGGTTTTCAGACCTATCCTGAGAAATGAATTGTTACGTTTAAACGAAAATAAAATTAAAATTTGTTGGGCATATTTGTCGTCTTGATTTTGTACAAGTTTTGTGTTGATACATAACATATATTTTTTAAAATTTAGATATAAATAAGTGTTGCTAAACTTTTTTTTTGAGTAGTATATTCTATAGGATAATGCAGAATTCATTATACAGTCACGGGAAATAAAGTATATTCTACAAACGTCTAAGCAAGTGACAACCATACAATATATCTGTCCCACTGGATCTTAAATACTAAATATTAAATATACGTCTGAAAGGTAAACCAAACAGTGTTAGTTAGATTTTGACGCTGTCAAATTTTTGTTCTTCCCTCGACGGGATTTGAACTCATTCCATTGATACACTGCAGCACCATTCGCTTAGCCTTACGTACAGTGCCCTAGATCACTCGACTGCATCCACTCCTTAAAAAAAGAGCTTCAATATTCGTAGTGTTACCTTGTCTCGTAATGATTTAATCCAGGGATAGACGTAAGACATGTATATAAGCGTATGTAGATGGTATATATATATACTTAATATTATAATTTGACAGCAATCTAACTCAGCAATTTTTAATATATTGTATAGGATAATGCAGAATTCATTATACAGTCACGGGAAATAAAGTATATTATACAAACGTCTAAGCAAGTGACAACCATACACTATATCTGTTCCACTGGATCTCAAATACTAAATTTTAAATATACATCTGAAAATTAAGCCAAACAGTGTCAGAGTTAGATTTTGAAGCTGTCAAATTTTTTGTTCTTCCCTCGACGGGATTTGAACTCACACTATTGATACACTGCAGCACCATTCGCTTAGCCTTACGTCCAGCACCCTAGACCACTCGACTACATCCACTCCTTCAAAAAAGAGCTTCAATAGTCGTAGTGTTACCTTGTCTCGTAAGGATTTAATCTAGGGATAGACGTAATACATGTGTGTATGCGTGTGTAGATGGTATATATATACTTAATATTATAATTTGACAGCAATCTAACTCAGCAATTTTTTATATATTGTATAGGATAGTGCAGAATTCATTATACAGTCGCGGGAAATAAAGTATATTATACAAACGTCTAAGCAAGTGACAACCATACAATATATCTGTCCCACTGGATCTCAAATACTAAATATTAAATATACGTCTGAAAGATAAACCAAACAGTGTTAGTTAGATTTTGAAGCTGTCAAATTGTTGTTCTTCCCTCGACGGGGTTTGAACTCACACCATTGATACACTGCAGCACTATTCGCTTAGCCTTACGTACAGCGCCCTAGATCACTCGACTGCATCCACTCCTTAAAAAAATGCTTCAATAGTCGTAGTGTTACCTTGTCTCGTAATGATTTAATCTAGGGATAGACGTAAGACATGTATATAAGCGTGTGTAGATGGTATATATATACTTAATATTATAATTTGACAGCAATCTAACTCAGCAATTTTTAATATATTGTATAGGATAATGCAGAATGCATTATGCAGTCACGGGAAATAAAGTATATTATACAAAGGTCTAAGCAAGTGACAACCATACAATATAGCTGTCCCACTGGATCTCAAAGTTACTTGTGATATTAGGTTAATACTAAATATTAAATATACGTCTGAAAATTAAACCAAACAGTGTTAGAGTTAGATTTTGAAGTTGACAAATTTTTGTTCTTCCCTCGACGGGATTTAAACTCACACTATTGATACACTGCAGCACCATTCGCTTAGCTTTACGTCCAGCGCCCTAGACCACTCGACTACATCCACTCCTTAAAAAAAA